>JAHZMT010004867.1:0-11940 GCA_027743785.1 Sinhomidia bicolor | reverse complement strand
ACGTTACTCAGCTTGTTCATCTTCTTGTTTCGACTTTTTGGACATAAAATTTCACGATTGGATGGACGATGATGGATCTATATGTACAGAGGGGCTTCACCTGTTGTTACAGAACAACACATTAAAATAAAAAAGGCTCACCATCAAAATCATGATGATGAGCTATTGTTGCTATTACAAGTTGAGCTACTTTAATAATCGAAAAGGCACACCATCTATCTTTCGTATTACTTGGACAGAACTATACCATGAATAATATAATAATGTGTATTATAAATTAATGGAATAATGTTTATATGCTGATCACTCAATGGGCAAATTTAGTTAAACAAGTCTCATCATCATGAACTCTAGTCTGTGCCAGTCGTCTCCTTGCTCGTGTAGTACATACATTTTTTACATGAAGAATGTGCCTATTAGTTTGACTTACTTGTTATGTTATACTTGCTGCAAGCAGCAGCATTCATTCTACTAATCCCTTTTCTCAAAGCGACCAAAAGGATGATGAGGAGAAATCGAAAGAGATCGAACTACAAGTTATATACAAAAGAGGAAGAGTAAGTGCGACCAGCATATCCTTTTAACTAGCTTGTAATAGTGGACAACCACTGGACTCAACTCGGAAAGATCATTATTATTATTATTATTATTACATTTTCCTGGTTACCTTCTTTTTTCCATGCCATACTTTACTCACTTGTTGCTTCTGCTGCTGCATAATAAAGAAATAAAATTTGATATACGAGGAGATCGTGTTACCAGATAATTTCATTGGTTTGAAATAATTACAAGAATAATTACAAGCAGAACGACGAGGCGAGCAATTGTCTAAACTAGTTGAGTTTGTGTACAAGAGGAAAACTCGGTGGACTTGTGCTATGCTCAGTTTTTTCTTCATATATATTATTATTATTATGAATGAAAGGATCGGTACGTTTTGCTTCGATGAAGAAGGATGTATTATGTGTGTCCGAGAGAGTTTTGTCTCAAAACTCGTGGAAAGGTAGTTAAAAGCATTTACATGCTTAAATGACTTATGTACACAACGGATTCAAGTCAAAGATTTCGGAGGAGTAGACAGATATATCTCTTTACGCTGTGGACAATGGGCTATGAATTTATTTTTATGCTTCCAACGGAGAGTGAAGGTAACTAACTACATAGGTATCTATTACACAAACAAGGTCGCTGTAATGTTAGCGTTGTTGTTCTGCTTCTGTTGAAAAACGTAGTGAAAAAAAGAGATTTTATTTATTAAGATGTTTTGTACCGTACAATATTATCGCCTTGAGAGAGAGAGAGAGATGGAGAGGGGGAAAATGAGGAGTGCCTTTTTAGCTTATTGTGTGGTAAGCAGTAGTAAAAAAAAAGAAGTTGATATGATAAGTTAGGTAGGTACGAAGGAATGCTTCTATTAATATATTCATTTGTGCTCAGCATACTATTTTACAATACAGTTTGTGACGCTGTCGTTATTACAGATTCATAGGTAATTAAGATTTGAGATAATAATGGCAATAAGATGGCAAGATTATGCTGACTGCTTACTGTGACGACGAGCCCATAAATATCATTATATTATCATCATCTTCATTGCGTTTACTTATTTCACCAGAGGGAGACGTGAGTAAAGGAGTTATGACCTGGTTAAGATTAAGATATAAATTTTTGTCGTACAGAAATTTGTGAATGGTATATATATAATGGTGTGCTATAAAGGTGTAATGGGTTAAACAAAGATATTTTACAGTGCTGATGTTTTTAAGGGAAGTAAATGGAGAAAATAAATGGATGAGGTTTAAGAAAACAATGGTTTGTCTTTTCTGTATTGTTTACTTGAGAGTAATTGCTGTAATTGCGGTTTGCATACTGAATACGGAATCATCATTATCACCTGTATGAATTTACGGGAAATGGCTTATTTTCTGGCTGTTTGTAAAAGAGGTTCGTTTTCGCTGCATGCTGATATGCTCTTTGCAAAGACAGTGGATGTTTTTTTTTGCTTGTTAGTAGAGAGTGGGCAGGGATGATGTGTTATTTAATGCCAGAAAAAATAAGTGAGAAGAAGTAAAAAGAGAGAAAAGTATGCAAAGCAATATTTTTTACTTTGACAGCACATTGCCAATGTTATCAAAGCTTGTTAAAAGCTTACTTGTGCTAATGATAATCAATATAGAAGATTGTGCACAGGTAGCTTTCTGTTATATTTTTTTTTTAAATCAGAGGAAAAGAGATATCATGTGTGTATATATATGTAAGGTATGTAGGTATATATTTTTTTCTTGAACTTGTGTCCAGTTTGCTGCAATCTTGATAAGCAACTAAGCAATATTCATAACAGTGCATGTATTTGGTTGAGGTTTCAGCAGACGTTCATCGTTCTGTTTGAGACACTAGCAAGTTTACAATGCACTGCTATTGTAATAGAGATGCAAGCGTACAGACTAACTGATGAGATTTCTGATCTGATAAAGGAAAACTGGTGTGAAAAGTGAGATCATAAAACAAAACCACGAAAAATTAGATTTTAAATAGACGATAGGCAAGTTCTAATTTATTTAAGTTTTAAAATGAACATGGGACGTATGCACAACCGTAATATGCAGCAGCAAAGCACTCTGATATCTCTATATTCTGATATATTTTGTACTTTTTAAAAATATTATTATATACATACATACTTTGGGAAACTTGTAAATCCTATTCACGTTGTATGCACACTTACTTGATGATACAAAAAAATAGTTGTTTATTTATTTAAGATAATAAATAGGAAAAGTAAAAATCGTTTATAGTGATATGTCTTTGAAAACTCGAAGGAGAGGCAGTGATAACACAGATTCAAAAAAATGTAGGCCGCGACGCATGACATGACGCAAAAGCAATACATATAAACTGAATACTGACTGTTGAAATTGTGCATGGAGCAAAGATGATTGAAAGTTTTAATAAAAGTGTCACTGAACAGTTTAACCTTAGTTCGTCATGTCGTCCATACGCGTGGTGTCAGTGTCAACTTGATTTTAATCTTTTCAGCCATCGAGCAAAGTTCTTCTGCCCACATGCTTCTTCATACTTTTACTGATGCAAAGCAATGCAGTCCTTCTAATAACACGCTAACGCAAGTACATTGTAAAAACAGACAGCGATTCTCTTGATGATGAGAAGCCAGTAGTGCTTGATGTTTTGCTTAATAAACACTGACTTCCTGAATAATAATTCGTTCGTTAAAATGCAACCGTAGCAGATTATCATCACAACACACTTCACTTTAGAGAGATCTCTGCTCATCTCTTTGCAATCACTCTTGTAGTATGCGCAAAACAGAACCAGTTCTGCACTTTGTAAACTACGCAAAACACAATGAATATGTCCTGGACCCGTGCCGAACGTGGCTTTCTAAAAATACATTAGCTCATACATAAACAAACACAAACTTAACGTAATCCCATCTACTAGAGCCGCATAATAATAATAAGTATATAGAGCAATTTTGCAGCGTAAACTGAACTAATTGGTGGTGGAGTATAATGCAAAAGACATAACGTAGGTATCATAGTCTACATAGATATTTAAACAAGCCATGTCAGATACACGAATTGATAAAAAACGATCTTCTCCTTTGGTGAAAAGTGAGGATGATTCGTTAAATTGAAAAAAATTCTGCCTGCAACAGACTTGACTATTCCCATCTCTTTGCACCATCATCAATTTTCGGTTCTAACCACGAGTGTGTTTGAATTTTGCACACGCAAAACTACGAACGCGCAAAAACAGGGTTCACATCGCTCTATATATGACATGAACAATGCAACTTGAACGACGATGAAAGCGATGCCATTTCTGCATTTAACAAACATAACATGCTTTACCTGAGAAAGTTGGTGGTGGATTACTTATATGAAGAAAACTTTATATGTACTTTGTATTTTGGTTGTACATTGCCTGTCTATTTTAGCGTCTTTTTTGCACAAATCAGTGAATAGATGCTATCTGGCAAAAGTATGTGACCACGGTGGTGGGGTTCACATTGCAATCATTTGGCTTCGACATACACGCTGCCGTTTTACTTTTATCGTCATTCCATTCAAATCATAATGTACAACTAGCAATCTAAATATATTACGATAATACGACACGAAACAAATTGAAATAGTACACGATCAAGTGGCATTTAAAACTTTTCTTTGCTCAATCATGTCAGCAGACATTAAACTGTGGATTGAAAAATCAGACGTGGAACATATTGACCTTTACGTGTCCCTTGTTTTCATTGTTGGAACTCTCGTTGCAGCGCAGTTTACCAGGTTTTGTATAAAATGGATACTCAAGGATCCTACGGGACTTACCAGGCGCCTTCTACTGGAATGTTTAGCGGCTGGAGAACTTAGTGCAGCCTGTTTTGAGGTCTGTGTTAGTAAGTAAGATAAAGCATTATTATCTGTGGAAAATATTCCAAAATGTTAGGCGCAGCAAAAAAAATGTGAATAAAGTTGACTTTATGAACTGAAACAGTTGCTGACAACTATGGAGTGGTTTGCTACGCCTTCGCTTTGTACTTTATGTGCCTGTGGTGGTCCCACTTCTGGGAGGATGCTACAGCTTGTCCATACACTCACATTGAGGATCTCGTCACCGGCCAAGCAGGTTTCAAAATGACCATGCTCATCATCTTTACGGAAATTCTTGGAGGAATTTGCGCGTATCCGTTTTATGTAAAGAAATTCTGGCTATACAAGTTTATACCAATGCACGCTAGACGGATCTATCAGAATCGATGCCCAGCGGATCTCACGGTATGTGCACCCTATACGTGTGTACACAAGTATTATTTCATTCCCTTCTCTTATGTGATGATGAAGGAGAAAGAGAGAAAAACAAAAAAAGGTTTTTAGATGAAAGCAAATAGGCAATAATAAATTTGAAACGTTCTCCATATCATCATAATAAGAGACGATAAAAAATGCCCATTGGCCCTGTATCGGAAGAAATCTTTGTGATGATTATTAAGTGGTATGGGTTATATTTATTGACTCAACTTGCCAATAAATATGAGTACATATTGGCGATTATTATCGTCATCAGCTTCTCTGACTCTGCTATCAATCACACAGATAATGAGCTCGATAATCCAATACAACTTTGTACGGCTACTTGTTTAAGATGTTTTATAAAAGGGGCAATGCAACTGCGCTGAACGAGATCATTTCTCTCTCTCAAAAAAAATATTGCTACTAGAGAAGCACTACTGACTGAGATGGTTTCATGCGAGGTGCATGATCATAGCTCATCTGTCAAAATCTATGACAGGATCTTTATATTACATTGTTGTGTGCTAATCTAAAAACATAATCGAGCTTGTTCTCCTGATTATGATGAGTTGTGGTACAATGATGGTGAGAAGAATTTATTGTTATTATTTTGATTATTTGTTCTTTTTATTATGTAGCTTCCCGCTTGGCAAGGAGCGATAGTAGAGGGTGTGGCCACGTGCATTTGCCAGTTAACTTCAAGGGTCATGACCAGATTTAGTAGTACCTTGTCAAATCTTGTTGTTAACTTTGTCAACGTTATGCTAGTTGTTGCAGGTAAAACTTTTTATATTCTCAAAAAGGATAATGATTAAGTAATTAGGTAAAAAAAAAGAAAGCATTAACTTTTTACCGTAAAAGAACACTGTTCATTTCTATTTATGGTTGTAATTAAATTTGTATCCACAAACAGCATTTGAGCTTTCGGGTGGTTACTTCAACCCAGTGCTTGCCACGGCTCTGCAGTACAACTGTGGCGAAGTGACGAGAGGACAGCATTTTACTGTATACTGGGTGGGCGCCATTGGGGGATCCATGCTCTCCGTTCTCCTTTGGCATCACAGACAAGTGCATAATTACCTGATTTATGGTCCACCGAAACCAAAACTGGAATAGCAATCAACGTATTACTTTAAAAACTTTGAACGAAAAACAGTTGTGAACTATTTGGCAGTGCTTCTGGAGCTTTGCAAGGTGTGATGATTCAGTGTGGTATGGTTTTCAGTGAAAATGTTGTAATGACGTCTCTCTGCAATCTTTCAACTCAAACAGCTCTCAGCTTAATACTTTTAAAACCTGTCGATATTATTTATGTACCTTTTATCTATTCCAATTATTATGAATCCCAAAAATATAAAAAAATATTTCTATAAAATAAGGAGAAAAAAGAAAAACAGTGGCACGTTTTTAAAAGCATTGTTCAATTTCCTCCATAAATTTTACATGCAAAGTAGTAGCATCATCATTATCATCATAACAAACCATTTTACTCTGTTTGGCGCAGAAACAGTTTTTCTTTCTTAAAACAAATTGCGAATTGTAATCATCAATGCATATTTTAAATATATGTGGATAAAAAATTAAATAAACTAAGATGTTACGTCTGGCTTGTGATTTTTTACCAGAATTGGCGGTAAAACATTGGGACAATTTTTTTTTGTAATGTATCTCTATCCACCCGTTTCTGTATCTACTTTCAACAATCTTTAAAAATTATCCGCAATCATAGTACGTGTTCTTTGAATTCTTTTTAACTTCTGCCTTCTTATGCAACTTTTCCTTTAACATTTGCATTTGTAATAGTAAAAAAATTGTGAAATGGAAGATGCCCCAGCACAGGTCTAACAAGTTTGGTTTTCGGTGTTTGTGTTTTGCTGTGCGCATCACTGCAAGGCAACAGAAAAAACAACAATCAATGATAATGATTTACGCAAATATAATCTCTAGAAGAGAGAGAGAGACAGAAGATGAATTAAATATCAGGAGAAGTTGACTAAGCAAAAGAACCATTTTTCCTTTAAAAATCTATTTAAAATTATGCACAATTGTAAAAGCAAGTTGAAGATGTTGATCATCATAGTAATCAACAAGAACAAGAACAACGAGAGCAGAAGCAGAAGTCATCATTAAAAACATAAACTGCGCCTAAAGGCTTTAAGCCTGCCTTGGTTTGACCATTTGCTGTGCGCTTGTGTGTATACAACAGGTACGTAATAATCATGAATATAATAGTAATATATCTTTACTGTGTAGTGTGTACTTTTTTTTATCTTTTTTACACAAAAAAATACTGGCTGGTTTTGTCTGCTTGTTTGCTGCCTTGCTACGTCCACACACGGTGTGTGCTGTGAGATAGATGAATCTCCTGCCAAATTGTCTCTTTTATGCGAGGACCAAGTCAACGACGACGACGACGCAAGCAAGCAAGTGCTAAAGAAAGAGAGCACATACCAAACCAATACTCACAACAACAACAGCAGAAGCACCGGACCACTTTTTAAAAACAAAAAAACCACAAAGCATATTTACAGCCTTTCGGTAATAAATCGATCCATCTTTCGATCGCTTTTCTTGTTCTATCTCCTTTTCTGCTCGTTGCAGCAGCAGCAGACAATAAACACTACTTACTTGCACATACACACACGTTTACTATCAAAATAAAAATATTTTCAAATCCCTTTAGGCAAACACATTCATAATGCATAATATTACCCATTCCTTTCTCCAATTACACCCGATCATCTATCTCTTCAAGAAACCACAGCAGAATAGCAGTAGTGCAGAAGTAAAAAAGTAAGCACAGAAGCGTTCGTACACCTGATCATCATCCTCCTTTTTTCGGTAGCTTTAAAACTTTTTTTCCGTTCTACCGGTCATCTTTCCAAAACAAAATATACATATATTTTTTTCATGCAAATGTTCTGCTGGTAGCAAGCAGCATTACTACTATTATTACTTTAACAGTAGATACACAAAAATCGTTAAAAGATTTATTTAAAATATATCAAACTGGATTTTGGTCTTAAAAATGCAACTTGAAAGTGTGCACTTATCTCAACTGCTGCCACTACTACTGAATTTTATTTGTATCATATCAATAAAAAAAAGTAATTTTAGTATAGAGGGAGAGCTATACATATAGCGATCAATTAATGGTGAATTCAGGTGCGCGGATTTTTTTTCCTTGTCAGCTTTACTATTTTCTCTCTCTCTCTCTTATCATTCATTATTGTCATGAGTAGAAAGAAGAATAATATGATGATTGTCCATGTCCATTGCAAATGCGATGAGTTCCCTTTGCCAGGTAAAATACAATGTTTTTGTACGCTACCTACGTGACATCATCAAGTTGTCTGCTTGATCGTCATCATCGTCGGTGGCGAGCAGAGTACACTGGCATTTCGTCGAGACAGGTAGGTAATCTTGGTCACTTTTAGTAGATTACTCTTGTTTTTTTAACTCTTTCGTATTTTGCTGCTGCACTTGTTGTACATGCTCGTTGTGCAAATACCTACCACCAATGCTACCCACTATCGCAACCGGAGGTTGCTGAATAAGTACTGATACTATGGCCAGATATACAAAAAAACTAGTAACAATAATGGCATAATTGTTGTAAATACCATGTCCACGCACAAATCCAAAGATAATGGTAATGATAGTAATAGTAACAAAATTCATTTTGGGAGTACGCTCCTACCTTCTTGGCAAAAAATAGAATCTGGATGTAAAATAATATGCAAATCACGAGCTAGATCAGCAACTATACTAGCCAACCGTTGATTTAATCCATTTCTCTTGTAAAATTCTAAGTAGATAATGCGGTGGGGAAAGAAGAGAAGCCAGTGCATGAAAAATCAAGACGTTTTTAATAGCCCACTTATTGTTTGTAAGTGAAATGAACAGCAGCAGCAGACTGAACGAAAAAGGTTGAGTTGAAGTGATTCCTTGTTTTTCTCGTATCGGATCCGTACTTTTCTGAAAAGTGCATGAGCATTTTTTTATTGAGCCTCATCTCAAATAACTTGATCTAGATTATAATTTTTTAACATGTCAAGTTATCCACTTTCATCAACGTGATCGACATCCCATTGTTGCTGCTGTTTGTAGCTACTGTACCAGCTTAAACAAAACACTTATATTCTTGAAATAAAGTACCAGAATAGCAAAACCGCATAAGAAAAAAAATCGTTTATTATCAAATCACTTCTGTGTAGCTTCTGGATGTACAAGAAAAGAAGCAGGGATAATAAAATGTAAATTTCCAGTTTCATTTTTTGGCACTCACTCTTCTCAATCATTTTGACTGATGAACAGTGAAAATAATATTACAAAACAATGTCTGATGATATACATAGGAGCATAACGATTTTTAATTCATTTGATACTTTAATATTATTATTTTATTTTTATGACTTTGTACCGTTTTACGCTTTTTGAATCATTTCATCATCATGTCATTCAGTTCCCCCGTGTAGCAATGGAAAAGTTGCCGGTGCAGGTGTGCGGTAGCTGTGATGGTGTCAGTTAGTCAGATTAAGCCTCCTCCTCAATTTTTTCATTCACCCAGATATAATTAATCCATTTATTACTTTTACTTTGCGTACCTACAATGTAATAAAAATTCTCCACTTTTCAAGTCCATCTAGTTTAATGAAGCTTGTCATTTTGAGAAAGGAATTCTTTTACGTATAAAATATTCAGTATTGTTAAAAGTGGGCTCGGTAGTTGCTTGATATACACTCTTGCTGCTACTGCTATTACTTCTTTTTAATCTGCGTCTACGTGCCATCCCAATCCGCAAGCGATGGCGTAGGGAAAATGTGGTTTTAAAAATTGCATTTCAAAATTTTTTCCATTTTTTATTACAACTCGAGAGTGCATGCATTTCACTTTCAGAATCTGTGACACAAGACAAGAAAGTCGTGTCACCGAGATAAAATATGTGAACCTTGTTTCGTCTCCTTCTTGTCGACGTTGTTGATACTTTTCGTTTCGTGTCCAGTCCATTCCAGTAGTAGGCTAGGTTGTCAGACAGAAGCCATGTAATTATCATCATCTTGAGAAGTAGCAATACTGTAGAAAGGACTTATTGGATCGTTGACGTAATAAAATGAAGCACACAAGACAATCCTTTTTATTTATTTTAATCGATGAAATTCCTGAAACAAGTGCAGATTGTGGTAGTAGAGTACTCTTGCATTATGCATGTCCACTCTTTTTCTTCTGCTCATGTCATTGAAAACAACTGTAATGAAATGACAACAAGTGAATCCGATTCAGGTGACGATAGAAAACGACGATGATGATTATATGTCATTGATACTGAACGATGATGACTACTACTGGGGGCAAGGAGACCAGACACGAACGAAAAAACTTTAAATTGTGATACGACGCGACGACCAGAAGAACCTAATTAGCTCTACTTGCTACCGAAGTAGTCTTGAAAAAGTCTTAAAGGTAACTTCTGTTTTTTTCTAAGTTCATTCCAGTAGTGGTTCTTGATATTTGATAAAATTATATAATAAGAAGAATAAAATGGATGGACGACGATTTTTTGGGAGAATATCGGATAACTTGCTATGCAATGCAGTTTTATAGCAATGGTGGTGTGATGCTTTATTATTATTATTATATATTCAACATGAATATTTTTAAACCTCCACAAAAAGCTTGTTTTGGCTCACTGCAACATTTTATTACAGTTCTCGTGTCAAACTTTCTATTGACATTAGCAGTCCCAGCGCACAAAAAGATTTTTATTGGAGATGAATGTTTTGAAACTGAAAGAACCGGATAATTTTTCTTGTTTATTGAATGAAAATTGTACACTTGCTAACTGGTATTTGGCATGGCATGCCTATTTTTTATGTAACGCAAAAAAAAGACAAGCAGTGATAAGACATGGATGAAAGAAATAGCCTCCTTGCTTCTTGCAACAAAATAATAATGCAAATGATGTGGAAAACAAAAAGGTGATTTTCCAGCACGCTCATCCTTCATTCATTTTATACAAGGTGTCAGCTTTATTTCAAAGGATAGAAGCAAAGGGCGATGATGATGATGATGATGATGACTAGAAAAGAAAAAAGTCGATCTATTACGTTTGAACCTGTGCCAATGACGGTGAAGAAAAACGTTTTTTTTTTCTCAGCCACTGAAAACTATTATTTTACTACTATTATTATTATCATCCTTAACTTATTATTATTATTACCGTATAAGAAAAGTTGGAACAAGTGAAAAATCTCTTGCATATGCATGAATGAATTATATCATCATATTTCCATTCTAGTGTATTGAGGGGCAAAAACCTCCTTTTTTTCTTCTTTTAAAGCAATACATCATCATCTTCGTCAGTTCTTTGGCATATTGCGTGCAAGTGGCACTGGAGAAGGGAATTTTAATAAATAATATCACTATAATCATAACATGGAAAAACAAAATGTTTTACACACACAATTGGTTGGTTGACTATTCAAGTTATGTTGTTGGTTTGAGAAGTACCTGAGGTAATGTGAGATTTTCAAGAAAAAAAATGTAAACTAGTGCGATGCTGAGGTGTGATTGGCAATTAAATGGATTTAAGCTGCCAGTGTTAGTAATACGTCCGTTTTTCTTTCACTTCGTTGAGTTAACGGAAAAGAAATTCCAAGAAAGTTTTGCAAGACGCATAATAGATTTAAAAAATTAGAAACCTTAGAATATTTAACACTGATTTATTTGGGCAAGATAATTAGCATATTTTTTTCTATTGTGGTCTATTTAAAATGTAAAATAATATCTAGATTGACTGTGCAAAAATATACATTTTAAGATTTATTGGAATTGTACCAATAAAATGACAATATTACAACAAGGCCACTTTTTAATTAACAATTCATGCCACGTTTTCTTACTATAAAATTGCCGATTATTTTACACGCTAAACAAATCAAAACAAAGAATTATTCACAACTTGTTTTATAATAACATATTTTTTCAATCTGAGCACTTTTTGATACACGCGATTATATTCACTTGTATTTTACCTGAAATAATTCACTATTTGTCTAATATGCATCTTCTTCTGGACACTTTGAACTTTCCAATTCCGTTCAGCTAATAACTATTAACTTGATTTTTG
>JAHZMT010004866.1:0-19385 GCA_027743785.1 Sinhomidia bicolor | reverse complement strand
CTTGACAATATAATAATCACATGCTATCCATGTCTAATAGTGCATATAATACTTCTTTCTTTGTCTACCAAGTACACTTTCACGCAAGCCCACAATGTCTCTTCCTGTAAAGTTATAATAATATATCAATTTTAATGCACATCACTGTTGTTGGACCAGACTAGAATACTTTTGACGTGCCAACTGCCAATGTTTTTCTTCATATCACCATCGTCAATTCATCAGCCAAATTAAACTTTGGTTTTGAACTTGATACTTGACAAACCTGTACCCATAACCATCAAAAAGTTACCAAGCAGGGAAAATGTCTGCAGTTTGTTGAAAGAATGAAGAATACAAGAACGATTGAATTTTTTGATGCATGGCATTTACATTAAATCATCAGTATAATATTATGATCTTTTATTTTATTTTAATTTTGTGAATCATCGGATGATTTGGTTTGGTTTACAAATACTTTGTCTAGTAGAAAAAAATATAAAATTATTTAAAGTAAGTTGCAAATATTCCCTCAACAGACCATCAACATTTGGTGGCTTTTTAACCTAGATTTTTTTTGTATTGCAATATTAAAGAAATGGCAAAAAAATATTGAATACAATAAGCCATCAAAATACTTAACCGATTCAAATATGCAAAGATTTAGTTTAAACATTTGACTGAAAAATGTAACATACCTCGGATGGCAGTAGACAAACATGTCTTGTTATTGCAATTTAGTGAAAATGAATTTTGTAGTATCCAGTTTGCAGAAAGCTGCAGGTGTGTAATAAAATAACACGCTCAATTACCATTTTTAAAACTATTTTATCTAAATAAATTGATGATTTCATACCGGATATGAACAATCATATCTCTAAGTATTAAAAAATTTCAACTTTAAAATATCTGCAATACATTTTTGTAATTTGATTTCGACTACTATTATTATTGTAACTTGTATTATTGTACTTGTATATTCGTACTTTATCAGGACGGATGCAACTAAACTGCAATAATTGTTTTGTTTACGTTACTTTCAAAATCAAGTATTTATCTATCTTCATTGGTATTCCATATTAAATATTGGGTGTTCGATGTGTTTACTTACATACAAGCAAATTAAAGTTTGTCTACACTGATAGGCAACTTTATCCAAAGAATAAACTTGTTATATTCATCTATCTATTCAGCATTCAATAATAGAAAAACTAGTAAAGCGAACAGACTTTAAATTTCATAACAAATAAAATAATATGTTTTAGATAAAGACAATGTGGAAATCTTTTATTTTCTTATTGTAAATACATAACATTAAAATGCAACTTACTTTTTGAATTTCTGCAACTTTAAAAACCTGTAGTATTTTTAGGGAGCTCTATTAAGTGCAATCTTGAATTTTATTATCCTCAAGCATTATTTTTCTTGCACACATTTTTGTATTATTTTCAATCTTTTTAAAAACTGGATTTGCAAATAGAGTGCTTAACTGCTCATTTTGTATTTACATACATCATACCTGGTATTTCAAAGTATTACTCTTTGCAAGTTGTTTGGAACTAACAAAACAATCTTTGTAAGAACAATTTGTTATTATCATGAATGCGATCTACCAGCCTGAAAGCATGATATTACAATTTTGAGGTTGTTAAGACTTTAAACTTTTCTGTTTCTCGAATTGTACAAAATGTCATTCTGAAATTCATAATTTGCTTACTATCATATTTATCTTTACAATTCAGTTTCATTCAATTCAGCAAACTCTAGCTAGACTAGGTGTTGTTGTCTCGAACAAATTTTTTGTATGTGCTTTGACGTAATTAGTCATCTCATCTCACATTAGTGACATAAACGGCTAAAAAATATGTAGCTTGCTCGCTCTATTACCTTTCGTCGTTGCCGCTGTTCTAACTTCCTGTTGTGTATACGTCACCTTTTGAAGGGTGTCGGATGAAAACACGAGTAAACCAATGTGGACAGGAAAGAAAAAGTGTTGTTTTCTGTTACAATAGAATATGTTAATTATAAAATCTTATTCAAGACACCAAATGGTTTGGTTTAGTGTTGCAACTTGCAATAATTTACTGCTGTCAGTAAATACTAGTCTTAATTTTTTAAAAATGTTAAATGTGGTTTTTATGCCTAAACAAACTGAAAAATATACAAACGGTAAAATGATTCCCTTTGGCTTTACAATTACAAAAATGCTATATGGACATCCATCAACTTTAGATAAAAAGTGTGGATTTTAGTATGCACTTTTTAAAAAATTGGCGAATAATTTTTTAGTATAAAATATTACTATAAATTCAAGCTGACCAAAATTAATTATACAGAAATGGCATAACCTGAGTAATTTGAATTTCCTCGAGCATTTTCAAACGACAGGATTTATTACTACTTATCACCATTCACATTTTTGTTTATTACAAAAAAAATCTATAGCTCAGAGGCAACAAGAATTTTATAATATATTTGCTTTCATTCCTGAAAGTTTGTAGAAAAATCAAACTATTCATTCATTATATTTCATCACGTCGCTGTATGTTGTTGCATGCAGTGTATAGAAACATAATATATAAACGCGTTATGTGCACTTATATAAGTGATTTGAAAAATGCAACCTGAACAACTGTATCTGGCATTTGATCACGAACTTGAAAGTTACATGACGATGATGATGAAAATTGCGAGCTTTTGCGTTTGAAGAGTTGTGTATTTACACTTTTTACAGAGAATATGTTCTTTGCTATAAGCACACTGCCTGCCTGCACTCCTAGCCCAGGCCACGACTGGTTTATTCATTGCATCACATCAAGAAAGACAAAGATCTGTTACTTGACTGCATAATATGTAACGTGAGTTCAATAAACAGGTACTCCTTTCGTGTGTAATAGGTCTGAAAAGTTGGTTTGCTTTCTTTTTGTTAAAAAAATCACAGTTCCTGTTACATCACTTGTTTTGTCATAAAAGATGAAAGGCGCAGTGACAGCTGCGTTTAATTTGTGCGCACTCGGAATTTCTTCACCACTGCTGCAGATTCAAGAAAAAAAGAAAATATGAACGAATACATAATTCATTTATTTTGCATTAGTGTTACATAGTTTGCATTTTTATTTGTATATTATGAGTGCTGTGTTGCATTCTCACTTTTGAAAACAGTACGGTACAAAATGGATTTCAAAAGTAAACATTTAATCTGCACCCATCAGCAACTAAACTTTTCCTTTTTTAGATTAATGCTTTGATTTCCCCTTCAGTCACTGACTGACTGTAAACCAACCATCATTTCCCTTATACAACATGATAACAGAAATAATAATAATAATGCTCAATTGCTTAACGCTATAAAATCACGGCTGCAAATAGATGTATGTAGCAGTAGCCTACTAATGGTATAAAAGACACTCAACTTATTGCACATAAAGCAGTCGCTCGGATCCCTTTCATACTTATCAAACCAGGTGTATTCATTATTAGATTCAATAATAATAAAATAAAGAATTATAATTTATTTATACCTATTATATCGACATCAACAAACTTCTGCTGACTTTAAACTACATATAGGTATGTATTTATGTATATAAGGCAAACTTTATTGTATAGGATATAGATATAGGAAACTACATACCTCTATAGATTTTTATTCAAGTATGTTTTTTTGCTTTTTTCATTCACACGCACATTTCAACTGCAATACTATTTTTAGCGAGAAAAAAAATTGGCAAAATGAATCTAGATAGACATGTCGTGTCGTCTGTCTGTCCTGCATCTGTTTGTCAGTACCCTGAATTATCAAGGGACTGTTCAGTTAATTGGATAAGTTTTAGACTGGTACCTGATGAAATTCCTTTTTATATTTACAAAGTACATATTTTGCTTGGATTTCTTAATCAGGGCGCAGTGAGAACTTGTTAAACGCTATGCTTTTTATGACCATTATATATTATCATGAACCAACTAAACTGTCACTTTGTTGAATGTATACTGGGCTATGTTGTAAGTATAATATGCAGAAAATTTGGTTAGTTTGATTTCAAGTAAACATGTAATGTAAGTAACCGCAACTTTATTTTTTTTGTTTCAATATTATTTATATGCTTTTTTCTATTTTAGAGATGACAGATAGCTAAATAAAATTGCTCATACTTTGTTTTTTTTCAATTCAAGCGCATTTCAAAAAATACTCGTGCTAATGTCTCATCACATAATGATTTTAGTACCTGTGTACTTTTGATTTCTACAGGAAAATGGTTCGTGTGACAGTAGCATACCGAAATGATTAACGACTAGCTGTTAACAACCAGTGATGATGATGATAACTGCATCTAAAGAAGAACAATACTTGAAAGCTACGTGTAGGTAGACTTAGACTGATGATCTTGTAATATAAGTAAATTACGTGTTTGTCAGCAGTGATGATGATGATTTTTCTGCTTTCTATAGAAAATCGTTATTCATAAAGCATCATAAAAACTCAAAGGACAATGCCATGAATGAATGAACCTACCTATGTATGTTGTTGCATTGTGATATGGTTTATCATTTAAGAAAAATGAAAACCTGCTACGATCTAATTCGTAATTGTTTAACAGGTAGAGTAGACCGTTCATACAGCATATTATATTGTATGCGTTCACTCTGAGAATAAATATTGTGTAGCGTTCATGCAATAATAATAGCATCGTATAAAATTATAAAGTATAAAATATAGGCAAAGTTAAAAAAGTGTGTATGCACAAACTTAAAAAAGTACCCTTTTACCAGTTTATTACTAGCAATAATAAATTGTTAAGTATAGATAAATATCATTTTACTTTAGTACAAATTTATAACAATAGTCGTCATTTACCCTTGATTTTGAAAGAAGAAAACGCGTTCTTCACTTACCTACATCAACGCAAAACTTAAAATGGGAGTAGCAATTAGCTGCGTTATTGCTAGCCTGACTGTAATATAATTATATAAACCATGTAATTGGATATATAAAATCGCGTAGCACATCACAACACAACTAGGTATTATATAGCATTGAGAGGTCCATTTTATAGCAGCTTGCCTAGTTTAATCTGAGCTTTTGCCTTTATATTTCAAAAGTTTTCATTAATTGCATTTTTTCTACTAATTAGACTCTTAATCACAGTCAAATTTCCTCTCCATTGATTTTGCAAAAAAAAACTTTCACTTTGATGAATTTCTTCTGTTTTGGCAGCACCTGATAAATTGCTTATGTGAATGGTAATTTCTGAGTTAATGTATACCCAAGTCGTTACATCCCGTGTCACAAAACACCATGCAATGCAATGCATCTATAATTTCGTAATAATTGAATTTTGCTCATTAAATACACCTGTGTACATTATGATAAAGCAAAGACCAATTCTAAAGTTGAACAGAAGAAAGAAATTTTGTATACAAGAAAGATGACCAAGATGGGCACGGTTGAGTAATGCATGAGCCCCTCTAACGCATAATTTGTTTCTCATTTATAAAGACATTTCCACATTCATTTTTCAAAACTGTCAACTGTATACATTAAATACTTTTATTTTTCATTAAGAAAATTATACTTTCAACTATTTAAAGGTGGATTTGAATTACCTTTATCTTCAAGTTTGAGTCATTTTCTGTCTTGACGTTCTAGTCCTAAAATAGGTAGTTTTATTTTATTCATATGACATCGTAATATTTTTAACGTATTATGATTATATCTCGACCTGTTTGCACGTGCCGGCAAACATAATTATTCAGGAAGTTTTAAAAGCGTTCGTGTGCTAACTGGTGTACGCTGAAGTACTTGTTTGATTTTACATTTAAAGTTGTTATATTTCATATTCAAGCAAACGCCATACTAGCTGTTCCACTAATGCGTAAGCAAAAAAATATGTTTTAATATAGATCAACTTCAATTATAAGTTAAAACCCAACAACGATTGTGCACTGATTAGTTGTATTAAATTAGTTCCGGTTCGGGAAAGATAGCTTGATGTGTCGCAATCTGGTAATATACGATATAAGTTGACGCATGAGTATTTCACAAGAAAAAGAGCTTTTATTATAGTAGCGTGTCGCGTACTTATCTTATCGTTGATCTTTCTTTTCCCCAAAAAATAATAAAATTTCATGTCCTCAGCATAACTCATTGCTTGCACTTTTACTACTTTTATTGCAAATGTTCAGCCAATTATTGTAAAGTGCATAAAAAAGTAAAAAGTGCAACTATTTTTTAGACTTCAATAAATATTACTTATAATTAATGATATATGAAAAATTCCGCAGCAGCAGTTGAGAATTGGATAAATAACTAAACTTACATATTTTCTAAAAATTCCTTAAACAAAATATGATCCTTTACTTGTTTATTAATGTCAATTTGTTATAAACTTAAATATAACAAGTCTTTGTTTAAAGAAATGTATAATTGTTACCTTTCTCGGTATGTAATCCTGTATATTCCAAAAGCTCAGCTCCACAACAAAATGTAAACGGTCAACTTTCAAACTGTATAACTGCAAGTTATATATTGTTACATAGTATAAGCAATACGCTTTGTGCAATACATAAAGTAGCACTAACAAATTTGTAAATTGTACGATGAACGAGAGGTCACGCAATGCATATAGTTAATTTTTTTGGTAGTAAAAATATTAAACAACTAGTTACTCCACTCGCTCAATAAACATTAGTTTGTATTGAACTTTATTTACTTTTCGTTATGCAACATTGCGTATAAACATTAGTTTCAACAGATAGCAAAACACAACACAATGAGTTGAGTTGATTTTTGTACCCAGCCCATCTGCCTACCAGATTTTTGTGAAAAGCCAACAGAGTACAGAAACGGAAGGAAGAGTAGAGATAACTAAAGATGTTGACGAATACATTATGCATGCGGGGGAACAGGAACATATTTTTAGAAAGGGAACAGAGGCTGAAATTTGTCCCATTTTTGGCTGAATTGCCGACATTTGTTTTCCGATAGAGATGGAAATGCTGATAATTACCTATGCATATGCAAGTATATACTTGTCGTATTATTTGCTGTTGTTAAAGTCATTGTGCTTATTTTTAGAGGTTTGTACTTGTACCCTTCCACTTTACTTTCCGTTTTCATCACGAAACCGTATGTAGTATGCTTACTCTGTCTGCCTGCCTGCCAGTTTAAGAAATCAAAAAATACAAAGCTAGAAAAGTGAAATCCAATGCTGGCTGGTTGGTGGTGGTGCTGCAAGCTTTAAAAGGCCAAAATAGATTGACAATTTAGATGCGCATTTTGATATGAGTTATTTTTGTGCGTGATGTCTGCTCGCAGATCATTGCACAATTGAAATTCAATGAAACGAAAATGAGTGAGAGTTCTCTGGTAAGATCAGAACATGAATAGGCATCTATGAAAAAATGAAAAATAAAAATAATAAATGTTCAAAGAGGGAGTTCAATTTGGTTTTTGCAAGATATTTTAGGTGATCCTTTCGTTATTAAATCTATATCTGCAAAATATTATTAACATTATTCTAAAGTAAACGAATGGAGGAGAGTAAAACATAGTGCATCGATCCACCCCACCCCATTATTACCCCATAAATGAGATGTGGTAGATAATTTTATGCTATACACATAGATGACACATTTTCCCTTGTTTCAGGGATTAAAGTAATGTTTGACCTTCATATGAACAAGCATAAATTGTAATCCATTCACTTCATAAAATTATTAAGTTTTCTCTCTTTACTACTACTACTACTGCAATAGAACAATGACTGGGTTATGAAAAATGGTAAAATGCAAGCGTGACGAAAGGGTTATTGTCTGACAATAAATTACAAAACATTATATAAGAAAATAAAGGGCCAGGGTCAACTTTTGAATGTATCAAACTGAAAGGAGCAGAAATAACTTTTTCCCTATTTCTAATCGGAAGTTGTTTTCTTTTGTTTAGCAGTGTAAATCTGGCCACACTGCCTAAATAATGCCCAATCATAAATCATGATCTTCAGAAAAATGAGGAACTCACTCACAGTCACAACAACAAAGAAGACAGTCCTACAAAAGTACTAAAGACTGTCGACAGCAGAAACCTTGTGTACTTCCATTTCTTCGCACAAAACATTACTCCTTTCTTCAGATTAATGAAGAGAGTGATGTGATATGTGATGAGCGAGCATTACAAGCAAGCTTGCTAATTAAAAAGTTCCCTACAGCAGCACGTTAATTAATTAAATTAAAAAATTGCTGAACTTGACAATGCATGAGACAATGAGACAAAGGTGCAGGTAGGTGGTAATCTTTTGCGTTCCATTTCCATTCATTAGCCGTTGTATGTTGTGATTTTTAAATTGGCAGATTTTGTCACGAAGTCATCTCAACAAAATGGCAGATTGCTTGCTAACCTCTACGACGTATGTTCGTTTTCTAATGAGCAAGGAGTGAAATAAATCCTTTGTTCATGCACACGTACATGCATATTGGGTAAAATGAAAGTAGCGTCCCATCTTTTGCTACAAAAGGCTGTATCACATTTTATCCATTGAGCGCATTCTCTATTCAAATAAAAGGCACGAAAAATTACGCGAACAATGGCAAAGGCGCAAGAAAAAGTAGTTGCTTTTTAGTGCAGTTTCTTTACGAAATTGTATCATACATACAAAATCACAATGCATTCAGTCAAACAAACGCAAAGAAAGACAGACGAACTGCACTGTCTGACGTCTGAAGTTCTGAAATCAGTGAAGTCTGAAATGACTATGTGGTAGGCTAAGTAAAACGGTGAACTTGTAAAGTTATCATTTTAATTGTCATCATTTTGAAACTTAGTTTAAAGTTTAGATTTGTAAACCAAGATTTAATTTCGGGGTCCAGATTTAGATTTCAAGCACCCAGTTTTGAGTTTGATTGAGTAGACATTGAGTATTGACATTGGACAGTTCTGTTGGAAACGTTTTGTTCTGAGGTTTTAAAAACTGACTGAATTGCGTTGTCGGACTGACCTAACCCAGAGGTAAATTACTAAGCTGAATTCGAAATGTAAAAGTTTTTTGTTAACGCCAATGTAAATTATTCAAGTAAAAATTAAATTTTATTGCTTGACCGTTATTGGTTGTCGTTTATTTCTTTCTAGTTATATTTTGAGCTTGTGGAACTTCTCGTGCTGTTGAAATATGTCACTCTGGGTGGATAAGTATCGTCCCAAAAGTCTCGATGACTTGGATTACCATAAAGACATGGCTGAGAATCTTAAGCATTTGGTAACACAAAGCAAAACAAGAACTACTTTTTTGTGTTAGGGAATTAATTAATAAATTGAGTATTTTTAATTTTCTCAGGTGAAGTCTCCAGATTTTCCTCATCTGCTTGTGTATGGCCCATCTGGTAAGTTTGAAAAAATGTTTTTTAAATTAGATTTTACATTTCTTAAATTTCTTTCATTGTTTACATGCAAGCTTTTAGAATAGTATTGTAGGTGCTTTTGAAATCCTTGAACATGCACGCTGTTAAATTCAACGTTAACGGTACTACTGTAAAGTAATGCAGTGAAAGTGACAAGTGATAAAATTCTTGATAGTATATATGTGCAGCGGGTGAAACTAGACACTTTTAATTCTAAAACAAAGCAAGCAAAATGTCAAGAACATCCGAATATCAGAAAAAGTCAACTGAAGGTGTCAGAAGCCGTCCGTTAGTGTATAATGAAAACGACGGAATAATTGTCATCGATAAAAGAAAAAAGAGCAATGTCCCCAAAAGTTCTGTGAATTCATTGAGAAGAAGACACAAGGATACGTTCTTTGCTGAGTCAGACGAAAATACTGATGATGCAAGTGAAACTGGCGATGATGATGTACAACAAAATATAACATCCAAGGCAGAGTACTACAGATCAAGTATTTTAAAGCGCTTGCATCTGGAACTGAAGTCTTTAGAAAATGGATCTAATTCTCAGTTCAATCAACTTAGTAACGAATTAAAACTAGAAGCGGAAAAGCAGATCCAGGTAAATAAGAGTTTTAGGTATTTTGAGACTCAACATGTTCAAAAATTGTACGAGGAAGAAGTAAGTTCAATTCAAAGAGATTTCGAATTGGAAAAGACAGCATTGCGGCATAAATTGAAGGAAGAAATTGAAACCGAAAAACAAATTCAGATTAAAAGTTTAGCTGACGATATTTTTGTCGGCATTTCTCATGATGAAAACGCTGCGTTTTTTAAAAATTTACGGAGTGGTCCTTTCAAGGAGTATGAATTTCTCTCTACGTCATCGTCTTCTTCAACAAGGAAACGATCTTATTTGAGACAGCCGGAAATTACACTTCTCTTGAACAACGACACTATCAATCAGGATAAGAAATGTATAGTCAGTGCTTGTCAAAAATTGCCAAAACCTGGAGTAAAAAGAGGATCCGTCTCCGTCACTGCGGCAAATAGGAAATAAATAAAGCAATGCTTTAAAAGCAGATCAACTGTGAAAGAAAGGGTGGAAAGTTGAGATACAATTTTAAATATTGACAAAATAATGGTATTGCGAAAATTGATTATGAACTATATTAAATATGATTTGAACTAATGTACTCACCAACTTGTCAGTGTGCTGTTCTTGTCATGTGTATTTTAAGCAAAACACTATGCTGTGTTATATTTCAATTGAATTGATATCTTCCGGTGGTTAGTAATAAAGATAAATAAGTCTAAGTTGTAGTTTTAGTTGTTGCATAAGTAGTGTCCATAAGTATACCTAAGTATATATAATATGTATAATGAGAATGTTAGTAATATAGGTTTTTTCTACAGTGTGTTCTATTGGGTATCAAAGTAATAAATTAAGTATTAAGTTAGGTAGGAATTTTTTTAAATTCCTCTTTTTGTTGTCACTTGTAATACCTCGTATTCAGGAGCCGGAAAAAGAACTCGGATAGCAGCTATTTTGCGTGAACTTTATGGAACTGGTTCTGACCGAATGCGAATTCAGCGTCAGACATTTGAGGTAAAGAAATACATAGTAGTAATGAATACTTACACAAGCTTTATGCTTGTAATTAGAATGCTTACTTTAATATATGACGTTTTAATTTTAACAGACTCCGTCAAAGAAAAAAATTGAGATTACAACGTACTCGAGTAATTATCACATTGAAGTAAATCCCAGTGATGTGGGATTCCAGGATCGAGTAGTTGTACAGGAGTTAATTAAGCAGGTTGCAGAAACGCATCCACTGGATCAGCATCCATTTAAGGGTCAGTGCTATAGAATAATTGTCCACTGTTCTGTTTACTTCAGAGTTTTTGGCTTCTGGCATTTGTTTTTTAAGTGAAACCCTATCATCATAACGTATGCATTTTATACCTTTTTGCAGTTATCGTTCTTCAAGAAGTTGATCGGCTCAGTAAAGATGCCCAAGACGCTTTACGTCGAACTATGGAAAAGTACATTTCTTCTTGTCGCCTTATCCTTTGCGCTTTGTCTACTTCAAGAGTTACTCCAGCTATTCAAAGTAGGTGCCTGCCATTGAGGGTTGCAGCACCTTCCTCTCGTCAAATAATTAAAGTACTTCAGGTATGAGATTTTCATCTTTTTTGCTATTGTATTAAATCGTACTTCTAGGGTTCAAAATGCTAATGCAGAACGTTCAAACTATCAATGACTATTACAGAACGTTTCAAAAAAAGAGGGCATTACACTTCCAGTTGAATTGGCAGATCGCATTTCAGTAGCTGCTGATGGAAATTTACGCCGAGCAATTTTAATGTTAGAATGTTGCCGTGCAGAAAAGTATCCATTTGTTGATAAGCAGCCAATTGTAGAACCTGATTGGGAAAAATATCTCCGAGAAACTGCTTTTATGATTGTCCAGGAACAAACTCCTCAGAGATTGCTTCAAGTTAGAGAGAGATTATACGAGTTGCTCTGTCATTGCATTCCTGCTGACCTCATTTTTAGAGGCCTGCTGAAGGAACTTGTAAAAAATTGTGATAATCAACTGAAGGCGGAAATATGCTCGGAAGCGGCGAGGTGTCAATGGCGATCAACAAGAGGAAGTAAAGTTATTATTCATCTT
The DNA here is from genome assembly GCA_027743785.1 of Sinhomidia bicolor. Classification (NCBI taxonomy): domain Eukaryota; kingdom Metazoa; phylum Arthropoda; class Collembola; order Entomobryomorpha; family Entomobryidae; genus Sinhomidia; species Sinhomidia bicolor. Next base: position 7,353 of record JAHZMT010004866.1, on the reverse strand, counting down.
GAAGAATTTATCGCCAAGTTCATGGCTATTTACAAACAATTTATCGAGCAAGCGGCGATGGTAGATTTTGATGACCAATTTTGAATTGCACATTGTTGCATTGCTTGTATCAATATGTACTAAAATAAGATAAACATAACAATTAAATAAACTTATGAAATACAATTTTTTATTATTGTACTTTTTCTTTTCGACTATTATATTATGTAAAAAATAAACTTTAGAAAGTAATTAATCATCGAGTAGACACTCTGACAGTTTATTGTAGTATTCTGGTTGTAATTTACTCTGAAGCTCGTCACGTTTCAGCCATACAAAATCTTTGATAGTTTCATTTCTGCTTTCCTTAGCATCACCGGAAACAACCTGAGCCTTGTAGAAGAAAACCTGTGGGTGTGGAATTGAAGTAAATACGTCATTATATCATTTATCCTAGTTGATAATTTCCCATCTTTTGCTTATTTCAGCGATCGTTGGCTTATTTGTATATATATTAATACCTTGGCCCCAATTGCTGTTGTGTCAGCGGCTCTTGGATACTTATACTTATAAAATCCCCACGGAGCATGGCCTAATATTTTGGTCTTAATATCTGGGAACGATACTCGTAGCATCCTTTCAGCAGCCTACATATTTTATCAATATGTTAGTTAGCTGGTATTTTCGCCAAAAAGTAATAATAAACTAATGTGCGTTACATAAAAAAACTAACTTGTCGAAGGGTCTCTCCTTGCTCAAGTTTTGAATGCGGGCAAATCCATCGATAATCTTGACCAATCTTTTGTTCCACCACTAAAAGCAAATGTGAGTCAAGGGCTCTCTCCAATGATCTCACGTCATTGTTTCTATCAGCGTCTATTTTAAAAAAACCTCAACGTTCATCGAGACCTTCAATAACATGGCTAGCTATCTTTGTACAAAACATCATCTCATAATCATAACAATGCTTTACAACTGACCTGTTTCCCTACTTTCTGGTTGAAATTCCTGAGCTTCAGCATTCCATCGATCTTCATCATCTTTGGCCGTTTGTATGTTTCCCAAATCAAGCTCTCCTGCCTTCACCTTTTCAAGTGTCTTCCTACACAATAAAAAACCACAATTAGCTTAACCATTTGTATATTTAAAAGCAAAATTTTCATTGTCACAATAATGTTACTTCATACAAGTCATTTTTGTGGCGAACTTCATGGTCAGATAACTTGCTGTTTTCAAACTCCAACTGGGCCAAATATTCTGCATATTTCTTTTGAAAATCATCTAGCTTATTTGTTAGAATTGGCTTCCTTTCTACCAAAACCCCAGCAAACAGGTCCCACTGTGCTCCACTTTGATTGTCAGCAATCGCTGCTGATGTAGTAGTAGACTTTGCAACACAAGATGAAGAAATAGACGATGACTGTTGTACAAATGATGATGACACTTTTGGAAATAGATTTGTCGAGCAAAGTAATTGTAATATTGGTTTCCTCATTCCAGTATTCGCATTAACCTCCTTCTTCTGATGGTTCGTAGTTCCACCACAGAAAAAACACGATGACGAATATGACTTTGCTGACCATGGCACATTGCTCGCTGTCCTTGCAAACTTGTTAGTTAATGTGCACAATACAGATGTTTTCACTTTCATTAGAATCATTTTTGAACGTCACAATTATAAAGATTAAAACTGGTCATACAACAGTATTCGCCGTTATTAGTTGCATATTACTACTACTAAAAACCCGACATCATATCTAATGAGTTTTGTGCGTGAATGCGAGTGTGCTGCGGTGTTGACTTCAAAAATTCTTCTCAAGCAAGTACATCTGGTTTGTGGGCAACTACCTGGATTATTGGATCAAAGCTGTACTAGTTTCACTGTTAGGTGGTGTTGGTGTAGAAGTATGTGCAGCAGCAGAGATCCATCCTTCTTTTGCATGTTTTGTTGCAGTGGTGGAGATGGAGGTATTTCTGCTGTATGTGCCATATAAACTTTCTGTTTATCTAATTGTACGTTACTAGACACACAAAGTTCCAAATATGAGATATGAGAGTATGTGCAAAGTACAAATTCAAAAACTGAACTTGGTTATTTTATGACACAACAGCAAGACAAGCTGATCAACTACAACCGAAGTAATAGAGTAACTGTTATTTTCGGGAGAAAGTTGACTAATTATTCGATATTAATATTATAATAATAATAACTGATAATATATCTAATCTATACATAGACAAATTATATTTTTGTGGCCGTTATATAATAATTGTGCTCCTGAAAAATAATCTACTAATAAATTTTTATCGTGATTTATTTCATCGGTTTAATATACACAGACATATATTTATTTAGCTAAAAAGTTTTGAGCATATTTGTGTACCGTAATCACAACGTTTCTGTCTATTGGATCTGTCTGCTCATTCTGTCATTTTATCAAGTGGAGAAAACAACATATTTAGTGATAAGCTTGCAGCCACACAGGAAGTAATTGCGCGAGGTAAATGACATGCTGTACGTCACGTACAGCAGTGAGTAACGCAAATTTGTAGGAACATTTCATCAGCGTTTTCATCAGTTGTTGAAAACCGTTTTTATATGCTCGTTCTTGGCTGATGAACAATTTGTGATGGTCATTTTATTTGCAAAGATTCATAAACTAAAATACAGATTTTACAGTTTTTAATAAATTTCATTTGCTACTATTACCAGTTTGCAAAAAGTACTTGAAAAAAAGTTCTGGATAATTATCCTCATTAATTTGAGGTCAAAGTCGTTTTTTACGGATTATGTCCCGTGACACCAAAATCGAAAGAATGGAGGCTTTAATTCCAATCATTAACAAACTTCAAGATGTATTCAATACTATTGGTACGGATTCAATTCAGCTTCCCCAAATCGTAGTTGTCGGTGCACAGGTAATTTTGTTTTTTGTTGAGACTAAGTACTCTTCTACATGGTCAATGTTTTCATTTCAACGTTATACTTACTTCTAACTTGATGAGTGTCCTTAATTATTACTAGAGTTCTGGTAAAAGTTCCGTTTTGGAAGCGCTTGTCGGACGTTCCTTTTTGCCCCGTGGAACGGGTATCGTAACACGATGTCCTGCTATCCTTCAACTAATATATTCTCCAAAAGAGGACAGGGAACATAGAACATCGATTGAAGGTACAACCTCGATCTAAAAATCTAGCTGATTGAAATAGTTTCCTGGTAAAGCTTAAATTTCATGCATTTTAGTAATTTTTATTCCTTGTAAAGTGCGTTTCTGTAAATCAACTATGCTAACAACCATACCTAATCTCAAATTGTGTTGTTGATTTGATTTTGTTAGACAAGGGTCAACGTTATGATTTCCCAGTTCCAAACAGTTCTACAATCCTATGGGGAGGATGTGAAGGACAAGTCACAAACTTTACTGCAGATAATTACTAAATTCGCTTCAGCATACAACGCAACAATCAATGGAACCTCGCGGAATATTGAAACCACGGAACTTTGTGGTGGTGCTAGAATCTGTTACATTTTCCATGAAACGTTTGGACAAACGCTGTTATCAATAGATCCTGTCAGTGGCTTAAGTAAACTGGATATTCTTACTGCTATAAGAAATGCAACTGGTCCGAGACCTGCGCTATTTGTACCGGAGGTATTGAATGTTTATTGTGATTTTCCGCATGTAAGATTTTTGTTCGTTGTTAGTACCGAGTATAGAGTAGATCGTAGAACAAAAATTAGTTAAATGTTGTCAGTTTTTGTTGTGAGTTGAATTGCTTTCCATGTGTTTGATAGCAAAGCCTTGACAAATTTACTGCATGTATGCGTTTTGTTTAAGGTAACCTTCGAATTGCTGGTGAAAAGACAAATTCGTCGCCTGGAAGAACCATCATTGAGATGCGTGGAACTAGTACATGAGGAAATGCAAAGAATTATACAGCACTGTGGGACAGAAGTACAACAGGAAATGCTGCGATTTCCGAAAGTTCATGAAAGTATTATTGAAGTCGTAACCCAGTTGTTGAGACGCAGACTTCCAAAAACAAATGAAATGGTCGAAAACATGGTGGCAATAGAATTGGCTTATATCAATACCAAGCATCCTGATTTCCATCGTGAAACGGATTTACTTCTGAGATCATCTGAAAATAATTCCCATTTTCATGAACAAGAAAGAAAACGACAGCAAAAGTTACAAACTGTTCCAGGGTCTCTCAGCGCTATTGCAAATGGAGAATTGGAGGTTCCATCTGGACCTGGCAAGGTAAATGGATTGTACATTCAAACAAGCATGTATTTCTTATCAAGACAAATAATACAGTTCGTCATGTTCATTAAATTGTGCCCGCTACTTTACAGAACTGGTTTGGAAACGTAATGGGAAAGTCTCTGGAAAACTCACCAATGCACAACCAGCCAACTACGCCTGTCCAAACTCCAGTTTCGAATGGATCTGAAGCTATGAACGGACCACATGGTGGTGGCATGGGTGACGGTGCTCAACCCAGGGTCACGTCTCCTAAGAAGCAATCAGTAAATTTATTACAGGCTGTAGATTCGTCAGCTGCTGGCTATCAGTTATCCGATAAAGAAAGCCGTGACTGTAAAGTCATTGAGCGGCTTATAAAATCATATTTTTCCATTGTTCGAAAATCTATTCAAGACAGTGTACCAAAGGCTGTTATGCATTTCCTGGTTAACTATGTACAGGATAATTTGCAGTCAGAACTGGTATGTTTTTCAACAAAGTTGTTAAAAATTGATCTCAAACAAATAATTAATTTTGTATTATTTTTCTATTATATGACTGTAGGTGAGTCAACTTTATAAACCCGACGAAATTGAAGATTTATTAGCCGAGTCAGAGCATATTGCTCAGCGCCGTAAAGAAGCTGCTGATATGTTGAAGGCAAGAAAAGTTTTATAAGTTATAAAAATTTATTATAAATTATGACCAATGTACCATAATGCCAGTATCTTCAATCTAACAGTATATTTTTATCTATTCTTTGTAGGCATTACAAAAGGCGAGTCAAATTATCAGTGAAATACGGGAAACTCATTTATGGTGATTTGAGGAGTAAGCCACTTTCACAAACATCACATTTATCTTTACCAATAGAAAGTGGCTTTGGTAATTGTTTATTTGGTCAAATATGGACATAGTCAAACGAGAAATTGTGTAATGTTGGTGAATCATAATGTACTAAATATCCTTGATGTATAAAAGTGTTAGTGAGTGATGCTGTACGTTCAATGGCCAAGTGTTGTAGTTTGTGTATAAATTTGAAAAGGGGTATATTCATTCAACTCATTTTCATCGATGGATATAACGGCAAAACTTCTAGTCACGTTGTTTCTTAGCTGGATTTAATTACCTACTTAAACAGTGCATTGGTATTATTAAGCTTGGAGATTCTTTCAGAAGAAGATGGAAACAATTTGAAACAGAAAACAACCTAGCACATGGCTCAATATTCTGCAGTTTCAATTCAGTTCTTGCCGTTGTTTAAAAAAATGTCTATTGAAGAAATACCATGAAATACGGTAGTGATTCCAGTTTATAGTAATACAATATAATATACAAAATTCACATTATAATTACTGTATTGGTGTAAGTACTATAATAAAAACTTTACAAATTGTTGTTATTAGTCAACGTGCCTAGTTGTAGTAACGTTGATTGCTAGTGATACAAATGGGACGATTATGACATTGTAGTTTTATATGTGATTTACTTACGTTTTGAAATCGCCTTAATGTGTTTGTTGTAGTTGGATAATAGTATATTTCCATGCAGGAATGTAGTTTTTGATAGGTAATGTACAGTTTTATCCTTGTTATTATTATGTTGTAGTGATTTCTTGAGAAATAGCTATATAATGAATCAGCATCGATAATTTGAAACTTATCCACACACTTGACGATATGCCAGCAAAATTGCATTTAACTAAACTTTACAATAAAACACGTCTCTTCTCATCTACAAACAATTTATTGTAATTGTCCAGTAATTGTAATTTCACATGAAACGTTTGTTCACAGAACATACTTTATTGAAACAAGCAAATATGAATGAATAAATGTTAAAAGATACAATTTATTGTTAAACGTTGAAATTATTTTATTTCCGAAGAGAGATATAAAATAACTATTTGGAAATAGTCATTATTATAGGGTGACTGTAGACGATAGTTGCTTTTAATCCTAAACAATCATTAATACAAACACACGTTTGTCATGATAAATATACGCAATGTTTGTTGGACTAAATATTGAAATAGGTACGTAAGGACGCATTTGACTCAAAGTGAACTTTTTGGTCGTAAAAAATGTCATGAATGACAATCCAATCGGTTCTTGCTTGAAACTAAATTACAATATATTGAGGCAATAATTCTCAATACCATAAAATTATTCTATATGTCAGGTATTCATGCATAAACCTAAAAACAAAATAGAATGTTGATAATTTGTCAAAGGAAAATATCTAAATAAAACACTGTATGGTTCCATAATATTTAATGTATGTGGCATGTCACAAACCCTTTTAAATGTGCACTGAAATTTTTAATTCATTTTAGACTTTTCTCACAAATTGCTTTTAGAATAAAGTCATCATCACCACTATGGACCGTGGATTATCATCACTTTCAAAAACATCTAATGGGTATTTTTTTACAATTTTAACATCTTAAACTACAAACAACTAAACATGCATATTTGCAGTAATCTCTGGAATTATTTTGTCAACTAGTCATATACACCTGCAATTAGCTTTGGACTGTGCATGTAATGGTTATATATGTAATAATAATATTGCTTTCAATTTACCTGTGCATATATTTACTGTACACTATCTACTTTTATTTTGCTATTTTGAGTCAGTAGTACTCATTATCATCATAAATGTATAAGCCTATGCCTCAAACTAGTTTGAATAAAAAACTACTCTATCTAACATTACAACATTATTATATAATAAACTCATATGTAGAAAGTATAGGGGCCAACTGAGTACCGAGTATCACTGCTGAAATCACCGAGCATTATACGAAACAAAATTACCTATACCATTACCATTTTCAACAGTACAATAATAAAAAGTATTTTATCTCTGATACTAACTGCGTTCAAAATAGTGTACCTTTAAATAAATAAAAACAATTATTATTACTATTTTAAAACCAAGTTTAAGTATAGTATTTTAGCTATTACTATAATATGATAATAATTACTTATTAGTACCTATGTATGCATTTGTATACCTAATTTAAAATGCAAGCTGCTCGACCGAGCTTATTTATTTAAATCACACAATGCTCGGCAATTTGGCTGCTCGATTGACCCCTAACTAGAAAGGCAACAATTTAAA
>JAHZMT010004865.1:0-10641 GCA_027743785.1 Sinhomidia bicolor | reverse complement strand
ATTCAGATTAGCCTCAAAGACATGTAAGTAATACAAAAGTTCAAAAAAAATAAAACCAACTCGTGGATACATATTTTTTTCCTTTTGGAATAACACTGACCTTGTCGCTAGTCATGTAAATCTATTATCTTCGTTTAAGTTCAAATAAGTTGGCGATGATTTGGTATGTAGCATATGAAGTCAGAATAAACTGATGAAAAAGGAGTGGAAATGGGTAAAACAATTATGATTAATCAAATGTATGCATACATAGCAAAGGTTGTACATACATCATCAATATTTTCGTACATAAACGAGGAGGGTGATTAATCGCATATAAAAGTTTTTCACAATTTTTTGACCAGTTATATGAGTAATACATTTAAAGTACTCAATAAGTTGAGTAGAGTGTATCGGTATTACAAAGCCCATTAAAAAAAGAATGATGATATGAAAGGAAAGTGAATGCATTATTGACAAAAGAGATATGAAGAGAATGATTTTTTTAGCAATTCACTTGGGTAGACCCATGTAAAAATCCTTATCTCTCATTTTTCTGTTCTATTTGCAAAATGTCAACAAGAGGAAAGAGAAAACATTTTCGTGGAATGCTTTACTTCTATGACTTATGTGTAACGAAAAATTATCTCCCCTCGCGTTATTTATTTATCCTCCCATTCATCTAGATACATCAGCACACATATCCAAAATGTCGTTCGTTCTCTCTCCACTGCCACCATTCACTAACACCGTTTCTGTTGGTTCACTCACCGCCCGAGTAAAAAAAACTGTGCAATGCATCGGCATCCCATCATGACGATGATGATGGTGGTGATGATTACATGATAAGAGTGAGAGAAGAGGTGTCGCTTTCCTTTTGCAACAGTGCAACTAACTTACATATCTCGTACTAGTTACTATTTATCATTTTATTGGAAAAAAGTCAGGTACATTTTATTTCCTTCCTGAGTCACCATTCAGCTCCGCCACCGCCGCCGCACTGGCAATTTTCTCGTACAGTGTATTAGTAGAATTACTTTATTATTATCATCACCTTAACGATGAGAACGTTGATGATGATGAAAATAAACATGAATGATCATACATTCGCACACATATGGATATCAATAGTTTACATGATACACAACACAAGCATATTCAACGCACCTTATTTAGTGCATTACACAGAAGAAAAAAACTGTAGAATATCCCAGCACTACTACTGCCAGTTGTCGTCTCACCCAATATTTTTTGCGGTGATTCGGGTTTGGTTGATGTCACCTGCAAAAAAAATTCATTCAGTCAGTCATCGGACTATGAAATGTTAAGCAGGCAGTGGTGGCAGTTGTAGTAGTAGCACTAGTAAGGAGCCGGTAAAGTAATAGTAAGTAATGCATTATTAAACGATAATAATAACAGGGAAGAGGAAAAGGAAGTAGAATGCTCAAAATGCTCATTCTTTCGCCTGCTTCGTAGATATTCATAGATTGGCATAAAACGTGCATAGGTAGGCACGGAAGAGCATTTTCGCCATGGAATATTCAAAACAAAATACCATTATTATTATGCCTTCGAAGAAAACGACACACACACACACGTATGTGTAGGTAGACATGGACAAATCGTCGTTTCTGAGTGAAAGCTAACGTTGGAAATTTGCTGTTCTACTTGACAATTGTCTGTGTGTGTAACGCCGTGTGTGAGGTCGTGTATTTTTTATTGTCTGCTGTAGCAAGTAGCAAGCAGCACAGCGATAGGAAAAAGGACAAAAAGAAAGGTGAACAAAGTGCACATGGACACAATAGCGCACCAAAAACTCTACTACTACTACTGCTACTCCAGTAGTCGTCGCCGTCGTTCTCGTCATGCGATAAATATTCTATTTCAGTTCCGTGCATATTATGAAACTAAAGTGATTAGTGTTGGTGTTTCTTACAGTTAGTTTTATCTACCATGTACATTTATATACCTATTTCTAAAGTTGGCATTATTTGTGTAAAAAAAGGATTGAAATCCATGCGGTTCTTCTGATATTATTCAACCATGTATAATATATTATACATATAGTAGTACCAGGAGAGCATCTACTACTGAAGTAGCGTTTTTTGATCAATAGCAGTGAATTAATTATGTTCCTTATAGGAAAAATAATAATAGTGAGTAGTATCCAGCATGGCTACCGGAACTCAAAAAATGTCCCTATTCCAGGTTTTATTCTTTGTCATCGTACAATGCGCAGGCAGGTGGCACAATATACATTTTATATAGGAATAATAATAATAATATATTGTAACCATTCAAGTTCTGTCATTTTGGAAAATTTCTCCTTTATTTGACGTTATTATACCTAATATGTTGTAAATATGCGTGGGTAATTTATTATTAATAGCATTTTGCGACTAAGTTATGTGGAAATTGTTGGGTTAACTTTTAAGTATGATGACATGATAATGATGATGTCAGAACAAGGAATAAAATTTCATGAAAATATGTAGTTTGTCTTGATGACATACTAATGGTTGCTCAAACGTGCTAGTACAATGTTTACGAAGTTTATAACGCTACTTTTTATTTTCTTGTTTTTCTTGCTTATCATAGTTGGCAGTCCAAAACTAGTCAAATTGGATCTTTTCGATAGTCTTCATTTGCACAATCATTCTTATCAAGGCATTATGCTGGGAAAAGGAATTCACAAATTTAGTCCAGGTGTCATTTTCACAGGTAAGCAAAATTCATTGAAAATACTAACCTGTATAAGAGGATGAGACTTAGTTCTTTTGTAATGCTATAAACGTGCTGCTTAAATGACAAATTTGCTGTATGTACTAATGAATGAGTTTACTTTATTTTGTTTCCCACAGGCGACTACCGAGAGATCATGGTGTCCAGTGATTGGGTAGATAGGATACGAGCTCAAATTTCAGCCGTTGGAGCAAATGATTTCACGATCTCAGCAATAATTAAGCAGAATCCCAACAACGTCGGAACAATTCTCGCGTTTTCAAGAGGATTAGTTAGGTACATACACGAAAGATGAATATTTTTCTTTTTGGTACATATGTGCACGTAGCTGTAGGTATTATGTATGTATGCATTTGGTATTTGGCAAAACTGACGTGATGATAATCAACATTTTCTTTCAGTGCGTTAGAGATTCAATCCAGTGGTCGTAGAAATGAACTGCGAGTTATTTCCGAATCTTTAGTAGAAACGTTCCCATTCCAACTGGCAGACGGAAGTTGGCACCGTTTGGCCATCACATTTTCTGCGTCTGAAGTAAATATATTAGTTGACTGTTCACCTGTGTATAGAAGAGTTCTTAAATTTGACCCTGTCACTGCCATCTTTAATTCACTTAACATATCCATTTGGATTGGCCAAAAAACAACATCACATTTCTTGTACCAGGTTAGTAAAGCAATCCTTAATAAACTTGCTACATTTCTTATAGCGATAGCGATAAAAGTGAAAGTTACCATCCAATCTAATCCATGTTGTTCTATTATTCGTATCATCCATGTACATAAAGGTCTGTGTTTTGTTTTCCCTTGAAACAGGGTGCGATGCAAGATTTGCAGCTCACATTTGGTCCATATGGTTATTTGTCACAATGTCCGCAAATGGATACTCAGTGCCCAACATGCAGCGAGCATACTGCCTTAAAACTATCATACGCCTCATTAGAGTCTCAAATTAAAATGCTAACGGAAAGGGTAAGCAAACAAAATGTGATTTTCTTGTGGCCACCATATTTTATTCATGATCAAATGTTTGTATTTCATTGCGCATCTATCCATATGAATGAAGCTCATATAAAGTTATTTAGAGTTGAAACACATATATAGAGAGAGACATGGTGACGTTGAATTAAAATTCTGGAATCAATTTTACTTTGTTCTGTGTCAACATGTAGTTAAACAGAGCAGAAGCACGCCTGTCAGATGTGGAGCAGTGCGAGTGCCAGAAATCCTGTCGTGTTAACGACACCTCCGTCTTTGGAGATGGATCTTCGTGGCATCAAAACTGTGACATATGCACATGCAAGGTGAGTCATTGCTAAATATAAGGGCAGACATGCCCACAGTTTGTTTACAATACTTGTCTACGCAACACACGCACTTGTCCTTTCGAAAAGTTTTATGAGTGAGTGGGAAAAATGCATGCTTTTCTCATTTTGAATTACATTGCCAGCATATGTGAAACGTATTTTTCAATAAATTGCGCTAGATACATACTATAATACGCTTTTAATACCGCATCTAATGGCATTATGGCAACTTTGTATTAACAGAAAGGTGAAATCATATGCCAGCCGGTTCAATGTCCACAAGCTAGAAACTGCAAAAATCCCATATCAAAACCCGGCGAATGCTGTCCTACGTGCCTCAGTAAGTGCAAATCTTAAAGCAGTAGCATTTGACATTTTCAATGTGAACGCAACGTACGCATATGAGAAGGGAATAGAATGTTTTATGTAATTTCTGCAATTTGCAGAGCAATGCTACTTCCGTGGCAAAACTTATGATCACGGTGAGTCAACTTCCATTGTAGAATGCACTCACTGTGTGTGTACTGATGGTTCAATGCAGTGTAAAAAACGTGATCCAGAAAAGACATGTCCTCCACTAACATGTCCCCAAAAAGATCAAGTTATAGTTCCAGGGGAATGCTGCAAAGTGTGTTTGGGTATGAAAAACACTTGTTTGGAGACTCCTTTCAAATATTTCTATTTCTTAACAAATAATTCAAAGCTATCATCATCACCTCCAACCTATTTATGCGTTTTTTATTTAAATAGGGACGGATTACTGCGCTAGTCACGGTCACCTATGTCACTCCAATGCTACCTGTTTAAATTTACAAACTACGTACACTTGTCAGTGCAAAGAAGGTTTCTCCGGTGATGGCGTGAAAGCTTGTATGGATATCGATGAGTGCCTTTCCGAGAGGCATCACTGCGCCAGAAATTCAAAATGTGTGAATACAATAGGCGGCTATACCTGTGAGTGCGCTCCAGGATATAATAAAATTAATCAATTTCAGTGTGAAGATGAGAATGAGTGTGCCACCAATGGCTCTAATAAGTGTCATTCCCACGCGACTTGCACCAACACGAAAGGCTCGTATATATGCACATGTAACCCGGGTTACAGCGGAGATGGGATCTATTGCGCACGTAAGTTTCTCACAATTGTTACTGCTATTTGCTGTGCAGGAACGCAAATGGGAAATGACTCTGGCATTGAGAACTGACAACGTTGTACTTTTGGTAAGCGTTTCTATCGTTTGCTGACCATTTGTTTTCTACTCTTTATCAATGTAGCAATATGCAATCATACTTGTGAAAACGGAGGAATTTGCATTGCTCCTGATACCTGCTCCTGCAGGAAAGGTTGGGACGGAACTAGATGTGAGACTGACATTGATGAATGCCTGCAAGAAGGGAATTCGTCAGTAAATACAACAAATGCTCGATGTCCCCCTAATGCGTTATGTGTCAATAAACCAGGGTGGCATCTCTGCGAATGTGTACGAGGATTTCAACTTAGTCACGCTCAGCCTGGAGAATGCGTGGGTAAGTTGTGTAATGCTGCTGGTGGAACTCCACTACCAAAATAATCATTTAACTTTTGCTCCTCGACAATGGCGCCAGAGACTTTCGTCATGATAATTTCACAAATGGTTGTATTTAACTAGATATGGATGAGTGTAGCGAAGAGGATCCATGCCCGGTTGGAATGGAATGTGTGAACACTGTTGGTTCATTCGAATGCCGATGCCCACCACAAGATCATAACAATAATAATAATAGTAATAATAATAACAGCAATAATTGCTCTCCAGGTTAGTACTGTATAAATATCTGAAATTTGAGCTACACTTGCCCCAATTTCAACAAGTGAATGTTCTTTTTTAACTTTTTGAAAAGCGTCATTTCCGACATGAGTGATTAATTGGGTGCCAATTTGGTGGTGATGATGATTTTTACAGGTTGTTGGGACGAAGACATGATCCATCCACCAGGCTCAAATTGGTTCAGACAAGACTGCAGTTTCTGCGTTTGTGACTCCACTACGGAAACTGTTTCGTGTAAAAGCAGCAGCACGGAAGAAAAACTGTGCTCGGAAGCATGTACCTCGACTTTGGTCAATAATAATAATATGACTGACGAGTTTTCCTCCGTCAATAAGTGTTGCAAGAACTGTGGCTCAACAAATACCACAACGGCAAGTCTTGTGGCTCCATCAGCTTCAGTTCAACACAGAACATGCCCACATGAGCTCTACCCCAATGTTCGTTATAAGTCAGGTTAGTGATTCTCATCATCATCATGATCATCATCATCATAGACATGCTTATTACACCGCTTCAGTTTCCTTCAGTTTTTTAATGTAATCCATACCTCAAGCAAGGTAGATTCCAAACATTCATCGTTGTTTGAAGTGTTTGACGGTCCCGTTTTTTACGAAAGAAAAAAATGCTTTAAATTTACCGAAATCAACCCCAAAATACTTTTTTCATGGGCTCAGTTGGTGGTAACGGAAACATTTACCTTAACTAGAAAATAAAGTACATAAACACAATCGATAAGTTTGCAATTTATTAATAAAGTCAAACACGGAACACTAAGATTTGTAGGTATTGAAAGTGGATTCTCTCTCTCTCTCTCTTTCGATACTTTGGCCTGAATAAGTCCGTGACTGTGACGCTGAACCATCCAACCTGTCACTAAATTATCAATAATTATTTATCACCGTAGACTGTTTACCCAAAAGTTGAGAGTTGTTAAAAATAGCAAACCCGTGGCTAATAAAGCATTATGACGCCATTGGCAGTTACATTGTAACAGTATGGAAGAAAAAAGTTTATGTTTAAGCTCTCGACAGCGACTTAAGCTCGGTCATGTATAATGTATAAATTCAAATCCTTGAACATGAAATGAAATATTTAGTGCTTCATTTTAAATACAAACCAGCAGCACCAAGTAGGTAGAACAGGAAGCTTGCTGGTGGCGGCGACAGTGCTTACAATACATTCGACATGTGTAGCTACTCAGGAACAAAAAAGCCAAGTGGTACAACCAAAAACCAACCTTCCAAATAATATATCCGAGCATACTGAAAAAACCAATGTTGTAATATATTATTCAATCAGCCAATTTGATAACATCGTCGTCATTCTTCCTATATGATCATGTAGGTGAGAGGTGGCATTACAAGTGTCAGACGTGTGAATGCCTTAATGGAGAAACTGACTGTTGGCCGAACGAATGTCCACCGGCAGATTGCCCAAATGCATTTCTTCCAAAGGGTGACTGCTGCTATAGATGTCCTGACGAGGATAAGTGCACTCATCGGCATAGGAACAGCACTATCAAAGATTGCCAATTACAACAAAACATTATCGAGTCTGGAACCCGAGTAACACTGCCTCTTAACTGTTTATCTTGTAGATGTGAGGTAAGGAATTTTCTAGTAATCTTTGTGCAATAAACCCCAATGAATCGAATAGCCAGCACATTCTTCCAAAAAAGTGAATTATGACAATACTTGCAAAAAATATACATTAGCTAATCAAAATTAAATACTTGCTCTATTTATATGAGCGTCTCTACTGCATGAATAGTGAGTTGCATATAGCAATAAATGTGTTTAAATCCAAATATAACAGCGCGCTGTGGTGGCATGAACAAACTGAACAACTTTAATGATAGTGATAATTATTACTACATATCCATTTGTATAATTTTTTGAATATACCTACTCTGCGAAAATACTGAATGTGCTGAAATATTAATGTCGCTTCTAACTCCGCATGCAAGTGGCCAAGGACAATAATTTCAATCTTACGAAAATAGCTTAATATTTTATTTTACATTTTTTTAAAAACGTGTGACAAACCATAATACCACATTATTCTCAAGATTTGAGATAATTAATATGAAAAATTGTAAACTTTTGGAAAGAAATTAGAGTAAGAAATACGATTCTTGCTGAACAGTTTTTTAACCTGTCAGCATGTTAATATATTTTGTAGTTTTTTTTTCTCCTGTACCTAATTAACATGCCTTTTGGACTATACCCGAACCTAGTCAATAATGCTTTATTTTTGTATTTGATCTTTAAATATAAATCGTGATTAACCCTTATTAACCCTAACAGGTGCCGCTCTGCGCTAATTCGGTGAGCAAAAATCTTGGAATTTGTGTGCTTCGGTAAATATACATTTATTTTTAAAATTTATCACACATTAATAATGTTGTCGTTTCGATTTTAATTTGTCATGTGGACAAATTCCATTTTTTTACAAAAAGGAATATTTATTAAACACGACATACATATACTCAAAAAAAATACTTACGACGAACTTAAAACACATTCTCCTTTCTTAAAGTACATAAATCTATTTCTATATAAACTATATATATTTAATAGTGTATCAATCTGTTGCTGTATAGAAAAATCCTTGCTACTTTGCAAATACTTTTAATAATTATGTATATTCCATTGTTGTATTGTTGTTTTGCTTTCTTGAACTGGATGAACGTTTCCAATAGACGTTTGTAAGTCGTGGCTTTCGTCTTTGTGCCTCTTGAAATCCTCTTCTTGTAAGTCATTTTGAAAGGTTATTTAATAAGGAAAGCTTGCTTCTTTACAACCATTTGCTTCATAATTAGCTTTTTATTCTTCTAATTTTCTTTTTGCTTTATTTCACTGCCGCGTTTCTTTGGTTTTATGCTTTGGGCTTTAAAGATTTTTACCACGAATCAGTTTTTCTATCCGCTCAACGATGTTTTCAAAGAAATAATTACCTTTTTCGTGAAAATTGTCTAAAATAAAGTTTTCAATTTGTACTACTAGATGTGCATGCGTCTAACATAAATCTCATATTTCTTGCCCTTTGAAACTCTATAGTAAATATTCATTCTATCTTTTCATTTACGGCTACTTTTATTTAACATATGTATCCTTTAACTACTTTTTACTTTCTTTGTCAGAAAAAAAGGTTTATTTTTTATTCTTTGACGTTATAGGCGACAACGATCAGTTACCAAGTGATTGTAATGGAAAATCCTCTAATTTCTATTATTTGTTTCTAATTACAGTTTGGATACATCTGCTGCAATTATGACACTGATTGTTTCATTCGTTCCTCTCATTCTTCGTTCGTGACACCGCCTGTTATCGCCTAGTTGCATTACAATCTTAAATGAAACTACTACTACTACTGGGAATAGTCTACAATGCACGAAAACGTGTCCACGAAGAAGATATTCAAATATCAATTCATCATCTCGCAACAGATGCCTGTAATGCTTATGAAAGTGATGTTCTGCATTTTTGATGTTTGAGTCTGGAAACGTCTAGTTGGATTTGATTATGGTTGTAGATCTCAACAGCATAATCCTAAAAATCAAAAATATAATGGTTAAAGTTTAATTTTAGTGAAAACCCCTTCACATGAATCGAAACACTGGCAGTATACTACGGTATCAGAAGTTTTTGAAAATAAAAAATAAACTTTTGAAACATATTTCGTTTTTATTTAGAATACTATTATAAGTTGGTATCTACTGTTTACATATAGAGATGAATTCTAAGTTGCATAAATGCTACATTGTAAAATAACCTCGCTCCACAGTACCTTACTATCTTTGATATTAGCTTCAACCAACCATTAAGTTACTAAAAAATATTATTAGTAACTTACGCTTTTGATGTCCTGCGGGTGGACGTCAACCCTTTTACCCGTGTAGCCAATGTTGAAGTCTGCTGTATCGATAATAATATTAATGTTAAGTAATTTTTGTGTACCATTACAATTTAAGACCTAATAGAGTATCCGAAAAAAATAACATTAATTTATAGCATACCTAAAATTATTTAATAACAATACTGAATGAGTTCCGAAAAGGCATAATAATACTGACACCTTACACAACCTTATGCAATGTAATATTATAATGAACCATTTAGAAAATTGATTAGTGTCAGATAAATTTCAGACATTCTTACCAAGTCAGGGTTGGATTGGTCGCTTATAAAAAAACAAACTGAAAAATTTGTGTCATTTGAAGTTAAAATGATTACCATATTCGACTATGTCCAATTGTTACTCTAATCTTTATGATGATGATGATGACGATGAGGTACAGAGTTACCGAAATATTATTTGTGTCATGCAAGCATGCACCAAAGTTGAAACCAAATATTAAGCTGGTCAGAGTTAATATTTATATTTATAAATTGATGGACTGTAATAAATGCAATACTGGTCACAGTAAATTACCTAAGTTATTATTATCATTATTATTGTTAATAATAATAGTAAAAAATTACTACTACTACTATTACCACTACTACTATTATTATTATTATTACAAAAATGTAAAAAGATAATGAAACATTTAAGATTTCATAACTAATATAAATAAAAATTAAAGGACTTGTGTTGTTGTTACTACTGCGTTACAGTTCTTTGTATAGAAATGGAGCAACCATGTAACTGAGTTTAAAACCTAGAGATGATATGATTCTTGTAACTCGTGAAAACGTACTGTTCACGTTCAGCATCAACTGAATTACTAGCCATAATTACAATAAGGTATTAATTACTCTGTTAAGAAAAAATGTAATTTTAAATCACTGATGATCATTAAGT
>JAHZMT010004864.1:0-10432 GCA_027743785.1 Sinhomidia bicolor | reverse complement strand
CATGCTTATTTCACTACTTGACTCTACTTTTCGACTAGTAGTAACTAACGCATTTATGCAGGCTACGCGGTTCCGTTCGTTTGATATTATTGCTACATAGTTCATCCTTTTCTCTTTTCTCTCATCCTTCACAACAAATAGGTATACAAAGGCATATATGCAGAAAACAAAAATATATCATTATTACATCCTGATCACAATGATGAGAGCACTCGTTGCTTTCACTGTTATTCGCTGCGTTACCGTTACATACTTTTCTTCGGGAACGCTGCAACCACTACAATGGAGCTACATACTTATTATTACAAGGAAAAGCGTGAGCATACCCCGAACGAAGAATGCAAAGTTCAGCGATAAAGCCAGCAGCAGAAAATGCGAACAGAGTGGAAAGACAAGCCACATCTTCATATAATGGGATATCTATCCGCTCTGTTCAGCTTGAGCTCGGACGAAGAAACCTTCCTCATCTTTGTCATAGTCATAATAATCATTACTTTTCCGTGTCTCTTACTGTCTATATATTCCAAAATTCCAAACGTATGTCCCTATTTAATGGTGAGGTATTCACTGTTACTCTGCCTGCACCGCATTTATACAAATCTACAGTAGATGGATGGCGATGACGATCATGGTTGGTTGGTATTTGCGTAATACCACACGCTTTCCGCCGAGCAGAACTCATGCTTATACTTGTTTTTTTTGTTCCCTTATTACTACAAGTTTGAAATTATATTTTTGTGTCCTTCTGTGTATGTTTGTGATGGTGGAGCAAGTGCCAGAAAGAAAGTGGGTGTAGCTTTTGAAGCTTGCTTTCACACAATTTTTTTTCTGCTACTACGTTTGGATATGGAAACCGGTCAAAAAGGGAGTAAGAGAAAGAAAAAAGCGTTAGTTGTGCAGCTGCAGGTTGCGGAGAAAGAACAAACAACCTTTGTCCGCTTTCAGCATGCTGCTGGTAGAAATGGTAAAAATGGGTTTGTATTATTAACATCCTCCTATTAACCGTTAAATGCTATTAATAATGCAAATGGACATCCGTTTATATTGACGGAACAAACCCATCAACATTAATGAGTATTATTCCAATCATTAAGCAAAACAAGCACAAAAATAACAGGGCAGGAACACAAAATATGGGCACACACGTTCATATTATCTGTTGCAGGAATTGATATGAAACTGTGTCAAGTAAATATGCTACCAGAGGTACCCCATTTTACTGCTTTCTTTTGGCATACGAGTTTTAATTTAAAACAAATATGAATGTAGGATAGATAGAATATGGGCAATCATTCCACCAAAGCTATGTATTATTTTTTCATATTAATTTACTGGCACATGATGCGTTGTATGGAAATGGTTGTCTGTATGTGCCTAATAATGTCTGTGCTTAAGAGTGAGTACTAAATAATATATTAGCTAACTTGTTGGCATTTTGTGGTGCTGCAGAACAGCGGCTAGTCTCCAATTTAGTGAGTCAATCCTCTTAGAAGCAGCGTACTAAATACATATATCCAATTAAGCATTCACTGTTTTCCCCAATGTGCAGGCTGCATGCATGCATACTATTAAAAAGAGAAAAGTAAGAAACATCAAGAGAAGAACTAAAGAATAACTACTATTATTAATATACATAACTCTTAAAAAGGATTTCACATACATACATCATTAGTATTAGTAATTATTAATTATTATTGTGCAAACAGGCACATTGATTTGAAAAGATCGTTTTTCATATTTTCTATGTTCCACTTGAAGTTTTTACATTAGGATTGAAATTGAGAAAATCAGAGCGTTAAATACCTATATGAAACTTGACACGCTGTGTCTTACATGTTTTGTCGGATAGCCATGTTGTGTGTGGGAAGAAAACGTACTTACGAAACTTGAGGCTTTGCAGAGAAAGTAGGTTGCATATCCTTCAAAAGTACTTTTCTTTGAGGCAATGAAAACTTACACTTCAGGGGAACTGGCGTCTTGTTAAATAAAACTTTACAAGTAGCAGGTTTAAATTATTTATAATAAGTACATGTATATAAAGGTTAAAGCTGATGGTAAGTAAATAAACGCTTCAAAACAGTCAAGATGAAGAATTCCGTTTTAGACAATGAGGTTTATATCTCGATGATTTTATGCGGATCATTTTTGAGTAGCACTACACAAAACACATTTTATTTACAAACTTTTCCTTTCCAATTTTTGCCGTTTTAGAATTTTGTAGAGGAAAATCACATTAAAAGAAAAAAAAACATGCAACATGCCTACATAGTTTTACTACCTTTCTTTAAAGCGCCTTTTGGTTACATTATAGTATGCATGTTAATAATTTCCAAAGAAGGAAGAACAACATTCAACGTGCGTGCTCAAAAGTGAAGAACTTGAACTGACAGTTCAAGTCCAACAAGCGATAATTATATATTATCACTCTTTATGGATGTTAAACTACTTTCAAAATTCGCATTATTGTCTACATTACTTTTCAAACTTTTTACAGACACTCACGATCAGTTAACTAGATTAGCCAATCTATTTTATAAGTGAACATAAAATGTTATGGCTTAGTGTATCCTGTATTAAATTATAATAAACAAGCATTATTATTATTATACTTTATATGATTTTTAATGCTTTCATCTTTCCTTTCTCCAGTCACTATAAGTCGTTGCTGGTGGTGTCATTGCAAACACATATAGAGTTAGCCAGCAGTGGTGGTGATTTTGTAGTCCGCCTTGACATGGATTTTGTGTATAGAAGCACATTCTGTTTCCTTTTCTCTATGACGTAAAAGAGAAAAGGATACCTACTATTATATGACTTTTTCTCTTTATTCTACTCTGATCGAAGAGGATTTAGTATATCGGTATTTTGCCAGAGTAATACCTTTATTAGGCATATTAAGGGACACTATCATAGGAAATGAATATAAGGAATCATGGTAAACCAACGAGTATAAGTGCGACTTTTTGTCTCGTGTACATATGAAACAAAGATGTGCCTTGTCGTGTGCTCCCTTTTGCTGGTTCAGTATAGTAAAGCTTATATCTGTCCGTTATACGTTCTATCTGTCTAGCGTGCCACTCTTTTTCATCAACGCACGTCATTCGACAAGAGAGAAACGAACATAGAAAAGCTCTTTTACTTGGCTTTATATAAAGTATATAAAGTCCGTGTGCGCTAGAAAATTCGCAAATAGAAGCTAGAAAAGTTTTCAGTGCAGATTATATAGGCATCTTGTTA
This sequence comes from Sinhomidia bicolor, assembly GCA_027743785.1. Taxonomy (NCBI): domain Eukaryota; kingdom Metazoa; phylum Arthropoda; class Collembola; order Entomobryomorpha; family Entomobryidae; genus Sinhomidia; species Sinhomidia bicolor. The sequence continues at coordinate 7,195 of JAHZMT010004864.1, read as the reverse complement.
TTTCTTCTTTCTTTCCATAGTGCTTTCATGACATACAGCAAAAGGAAGACAGGTGTGTACTTTAAAGAGATAATTACTCTAGAGTAATATTACAAAAAGAAATGGCCACACACACGAATGTAATAATATCTGGTGAAAGCAGTGTTGGTTGAATTTGGTTTCAAAGTACTATGTAGTGTTGAAGGTATTTACATCACATTGATATCTCGTTCGATGCTACGTACAATACAAACATCGCAGCCTATATTCTGATGAAATGAGAAAGTTGTGCGTACATGTTGCTTTATACGCTAATAATGGCTTTTCACTGACTAACTTTTCTCGACTTTTGCTAATACCAGGGGTTGTTTACTATGTTTCTTATGTACTCAAGTATTTAGAAGTGTACACAACTTCAAGAGAACACATCAGCAACAGAACCTACTTCTATAAAAAAACGAAGTTGGTTCTGTTGCATATACAATTTACAATTCAGCGTAACATAATATCATATCATTTAGCGACCTTTTCTGAAAGTTGTACTAATTTTTATATACTATTATGCTCTGCATTTCGCATTCCGTGTCTGTCTGTTACTTTCTCCAAAAAGCCAACACTATTGAATCATTATCATTATGGTTTATACATATCGTATGTATGCACAGTGGCTGTAGTACGATGTTTCATAGATGGATTATAATGAGGTGAAACTGATTATCAAAAAAATCGTTATTTGACTAATAAAAGTACAAATGCACGGCCGCAAAATATTAAAACACAATGTGTATTTACATACATATACTATTTGTAATTTTCAAAAAAACTTTCAGATTTATTTAATGATTTGATTAGACGATTTTTCAGATTTATTATTTTTTCATTTTATCTCGGAAAACATTTTTTTGATAGTATTTTTCCTTAAACGGTAGTTGGTAATAATTCTACACTTTAAACTTAAATATATAAAATATAACAATATTTATAAACTAATTGACTATTAAATTTGATTGTAGTAACAAAAATGCTAAATATCACGACTCACGACATAAACGAGCAAACTTTAGAATTTTAGATTAGATAAGACTTTCTGAAATTGGCTTGTTAAACCGTTGGCAAATATAAAATTAAAAGAAATTTTTCAATGTTTTCTTGTATTTTGCTTTTGAGAATCAAAGTCAAAAAAGAAAATCAAATACAAAACTCAGTTATTATAAACACATTAATTAATTATTATTTCATTTTATATCACAAGTATTGTGTATTTGATTTGTTTTTGACTTACTTGACTCTTGTCGTTGTATACACCAACAACACACCCATTCTGACTTTTTGAAAGTATTTTTTCACTTTCGTTGAAATTTGTACACTTCATTACACTACCCCCACAAAAACGGTTTACCATTACGATACTTTGGCGGCCATGTTGACTCTGTAAAACTGTACGGGAAGTAAATAAAAAATATAAAGTCATTAAAAATTATGCATCACACACATTGTATTCATTCGTTAAAAATTGCGCTACACATCATACAAAATAGTATTTTAAACCAAGTGAAGAATTCATCCATGCATTTTTCGATTCTCATGCAAACAATTTAGTTGTAAATAATAAAATAGTATCACTATCACTCGGAAAGTGAGAAAAGTTTCTTTGTCTTGTTGTACGTGGACTGGGAATTCCCATTCAGCATATCAAAAAACTCGAACAAAGATTTGAGGCTCTTGGGGTAGTCAATGTTTAGAAGGTAGTATGTGGCGAATGTAGTTAATACTGCTTCATAAATATTTGGGACCTCAAGAAATTTAGCACCGTCTACATATATCCAGATTTCAGAATTTTTCTCAGCATCTAAAATGTCATCTTCATTTACCACAATAGTTGGTGCCTGCATTTGTTCAATTTCATACTCACTGAGACTTTCACCCTAGTTTTCAAACAAAAGTTTAAACATTATATATATATAACTAACACAAAATCGATTTAAAGATTTTATGAATCAAGATTTGATCAATTATTCTAGCAAATACCTTTTTTAAAACCTTACAAAGGCTCTTAAACAAATTATTTTCTGCAAACGTAAAGCAAACCGCCAGAATTCCCAGAACTTCTGCAAAACGATAGAATTTGAGAACATTTAAAACCAACTGACCCTTTTAATGCGTTACTAGCATTATCATATTTTAACTTACTGTGGTATTGAGGATCCGGTTTTTTCTCTTGCCACAATTTTAGCGCATCTTCGCATATTTTATGTTTCTTTTCCTTTTTGAAAGTTTTTTTCTTAACTGGCTCCAAAGCAGTTGTCAATACTCCTCCGGATATAAACTCAGCTTCTAAGGCCTTCATTTTTGTCAAGTTCTCCTTAATTCTACCATACTCCTCTTTAACCTACATGCGAGAAAATAATAAAAACTAACTATGCAATTGCATGATTTAATTTCAATACTTATAAGTAGACCACTGCTCTGCTTACCATTTGGAAATGAAGTAATTCAGGAAAAGACTTTAAATCATCCAGATATACACGTCCCTTGTCATAAATGGGTTTCCTACGCTGTTCGTACGTTCTACTCATTGCTTCTGATAGACGGACAAAGTCAGGTTGATCTTTCTTTGACTCCTGCTTGATGAAGCTGATCAATCGCTTTTTGTTCATTTTTGAAACTGGTTCTTCAGCTTGTTTATCAGTTTTCTCTATTCTCTCCTTTTTCGCAACTACCTCACAAGTGGCATTAGCCAATCTTTTTCTCGAAGAAGCTGAAAAACTATTGTTTTCAATTTCGCTGGCTCCCAGTTGTTGTAAAGTATTGTCATTATCTGGATTATGCTTGACTTCAATCTTGGTGCGGCGAGTTTTTCTAGACACATTGGCTGGTATAGGTTCAAATATTTTCACAGGCTCCTCTTTCTCAGTACTTGGAAAGCTTTTGAACACTGTTTCCAAAGAATCATCCGATTTGGAAGAAACGCTGGTGCTCCTAACATTGCGCTTTCTAATTGAGTTATTTTTGGTAACTTTCGCGGCTTTAAGATTGGCTTTAATTGTTGCAAGCGGTAATTCGTCCTCATCAACGAACCTTTCAATTTTAATCACACCTGTTGCCGAATCATTGAGAGTTGTCTCTGTTGGTTTGCCACTTGTAATAGGAGTCTCGTCAGATTTTTCCGCATCAGACTGATTAGACGGCTCTGCAATTGATTTGTCGTTAACTGAGCTTTGATAAGTACGAGATGGACTTGGGCTGATAGACAACCTTGTCAGTCGGACACTACATGGTCTAATTGATGACAGCGACGACGACGTTGAAGTAACTGACATTCTCGATGAAGTACAGTCAGAAGTAGGAGATCTTGTTCTACGATTGATACGAGGATCGACAATACTGAATGTATCTGGATCCTGATAAGACTCCATTACATCATTGGCAACTAATTGAGCACTTTCTACGGACTGATTGCTAATCCCACCTTCAATTTTCACTGTCTCCTGTGCTTGTATTTCAGGTTCTGGTTCCTCACGCGACTCTTCACACTCAGCTTCTTCGCTTCTATCATGACAAGTATTGGTTTCAGTTTGAAGGCCACATATTTCAGTTGAGACTACGAACGGGGAAATCTCAGGCATAGCATTTAAGTGATCATCAATTTCAACGTCGTCGGAAATAGGGGAAGTTGCGGTTAATTCTTCCTCCGAAGTATTATGTGTAGTTTTCAAATATACTTCATCGCCTGCTAGTGGTTCTAAACTAATATCTTCCTGACCGAAAGTATCTTCGACGACAACTGGTGTCTTCTTATTGCTCTTATCCCTGTTAACTGAAGACGTTGCAACGTCTCGCAAAATAAAATCAAGAACAAATGTAGAGGTTATTTCCTCGTCTGGGATATCCATTATGTCTTTGTCTAAATAATCCAAGTACTCTTGAGAGGGCTGAGATTGTTTCGTATTCATCGACACAGAGCTTTGAGCAAAATACTCGTCCTCCCTCACAACATTGCATGCATGTTCCAAATCTCCATTTAATTCCACGTTACTTTCTCTGCTCATAGTATTGCTGCTTGATGAAATGGGTATTTCTTGTACTTCACAACTTTCCACTTGAGTGTTAGACAAAACAGTTTCCTCTAATTTACTGGGCTGTGATAACTCCTTGTCATCATTTATAAATTGTTCAAACTCCTCTTGGCTCATAGCAGATGTCAACTTTTTGGGATAAAAAGTCGAACTTGAAATTTCAACTGCGGAACCCCAACTTTCAGAATCATATCCTTCAACTTCTTCCAGCTTTGCAACTACATCTTGAAAAGAAACCAGCTGATCTTCCTTTACTACTTCATCATGTAAGTTCTTGTCCCTCACTTCCTCATCTGGCATCTGAATCAAATGTTCATCAGTTTCTGGAGATTTATTTGATCCGCCCATCGTTGGTGTTTTCAAAAACGGTTGTAATGTTGTGTATTTCTTCCTCAAGTCTGCTTCCTCACTTGGGATGGTGAAATCAAAAACTTGTATTATTTCTCCAACTGTGCCATTAAAATTAACCTGGTCTGCTGAATCACTGGAAAGCTTTGGGTTTCCTGTTATTTGCGTCAATTCATACTGCCGCTGTGCGTCACCATTTGTATCAGTAATTTTTGCATGGGTGTATATAACTGAGTTACTGGAGGACGGCCCGGGTTCCACTCCTGAACAAATAGGTTCAATTACATTATGATTAATATTAACTATATTTTAAACTAATAATCTGTCTAATAATAGTGACATACACTTCAAATTTACTTAAACTTTTTACCTTTATCTATTGCTTCTGCATCAGTGTCTTCCTCCAATTTCTCAAGTGTCCAACCCAGACGAAAGTTTTTACTTGCCGTTTCTGCTACCGGGTCTGGATCATTTAATCCGACCATTTTGCGTCAGTAATCATTATATATTTTGATTGTTGGTACAAATTCAAATCAAAGATCAGTTACTACTTGTTTCGTATCCGTCTCACTTAATGTACAAAACCGAACCTGTCGGCAATACTGACTCTATTCGTTTCGTACTTCCAAACAAAAAAAACCACTTTCCAACTTACTGGACGATTGACGAACTAGTCAAGGTTGAACTATTTCTGCAAATTTTATTTTCGCTGATAATACAGCGTAATTACTTTGCACCAGGAACGAACAAAAAATTGCTTAACTATTAACCAAACTTATCTGTAATCTGCGCAAACAATAATTATAATTATCACATAAATCCAATCCGATAACTATACTTCTTTGAAATACCGAAGAGTAAAACAAAACTGGGAACTGAAGAAAACCTGATCCTGTGAATTAAAAAAATAGTTACAATATGTACAACTACAACAGACGCAGACGGTTCGTCGTGTAAGCTAAATTATGTAACTTACATACATACTCGTGTGATCATTCCACCGATTCCACCCATCCAACTTGTTGTGGATTCAGTCAGTGTCAGTCAGTGCAATAGGGAAGCGTGAAGATAAGAAAATATTGTTGTAAATAAACAAACACTCACTGACCCAAAGACGAAGAGACTAGTGGAGCAACAAGAACTCCAACCAAATACCTTTAGAGGTATGGTGTATATTTTTTATAAATAGGTACCTTTAAATTGAGATATTTTGTGCCTTGTCGGTTTTGCTAAAATAAGAACTAAAAAAGAGTCAGCCTGGCAGACAGATGATTCAATGTTTCTTGTTTCAACTCTACTACTACTGCACCAGCACCACCGTCACCGTGTATGCAGAACTGCAGAGCAGATAGATAGTCGATGTACACAAGACAATACAATAATAATATGAAGGTAATGTAATATGAGAAAAAAAAATGAGAACAATAATTGCTGCTTTGAAGATCGGTCAAGGGTATAATACGCAATGATAATTTACGATTCGTTAAACCTTTTCAGCCTTATCTCGCTACTATACTTCTGAGCTTTTATGCTCGAATATGATAGAGATTTATTTTTAATTATCTTGGAAAATTTGGTATTCTTTTTGGGTGTAAATATTTTTGATCACATGAATAACAAATGAACGACAAAGAATATATAATGAATAGTAGAGTAGAGTAATGAAAATAAATATACATAACATAAATTGGCAGCAATAATGATATGCCGTCCCGGACGATTTTCTGCCTGTCAGGCAACAGATTAGTGGTTTCCAGAAATCCTTTTAAACCAAGTCGGTTTCTTCGGTTTTCCGTCCCGTCCTTCGCCGAGCCGTCACTTTTCTTCAGTTTTCACTCGCCTTGTCACTTTCTATTGATCTTTCGAAAACAAAGTAGGGCATCTCGCTCTAGTCTCTTGTTGATAGCGAGCCGTGAGGTTATGTGCGTGCTTATAGCAGGGTGTTGATGAGTTCCATATAACCACAGCACTCGGTCTCGGTGGTATGATGATGGTTTGTATGTAAGTTTGTTGCTACTACAAGTTTGAAATGCATTGACTTTCTGTATCACTATGTACCAAGTTTAGCGCTAATGTTTACCCATCTCAAAAGCATCCTACAGAAGCCGATAAGCTGACTGGCTGGGGTAAAGTTCTGTTTGTTTACATAAAAACATGAAGATTGACTTTATATGTTGTGGTCATTATTTTAACAGGTACATACATTAAAACTATAATTATACACGGACTACAATTTGTTTCTGTTTTACTGCTTGTGCAGATAGAAAACTAGAAAATAAAACTGAGACCTCGTTTGGTGCTGATACAAAACATAATTCCCTTTATTTTGACATTTTTATGTGCTTTTTGTACACTGCACCACGAAAATTATTATTCCTTCATTTGTTACAATTTTTGGTACCGTGTACAAACGTTATAATATGTACGTCGATTCCAGCAAGAAAAAATGGACCTTTCAATGAGCACTGGCAGTATATCTGCTCTTGGAATTCTTACAAATTCCCAACCACTAAAAGGCATTCCAATTGTGAAGGATGAAGGGAAGAAGGGGAAGAAGGATGAAGTTAAGCTTATCTTCCTTGGGACGTTTTTTCATGACGATAGTAATGTAATAAGACCTAAACTTTTATAGTACTTAAGTGTCTTCATTGTATTATTTGTATTGTAGAAAAATTTGAGCACGGTATAAAATTGATGACAATTGGTTGATTTCAGGCACTTAATGCAGATTTAATACAAATCAAGGAACCCACACAAATCAGGGAAATAAGAGTTATTCCACTTGGGGCTAC
>JAHZMT010004863.1:0-12241 GCA_027743785.1 Sinhomidia bicolor | reverse complement strand
GCTGCTGTTGTCTTTGGGGGTGACGGCGTCTACAACAATCCACATCCCATTGTTCAAAATGGTAAAATATTTACAACGGCTGAAGAAATCGGTGGATATGTCACTAGCACTGCTATGGGTATGCTTGATGCAAAATTCATAATAATAATTTTACACAATTTCGATTATTGTGTTTATGCATGAGCTCCCGTTTTCCGTTTTGCAATAGGTAACGGAAGTAACGATACTTTCCAAGCTATTTGGTATACCCTTCAAAATCTGCTCTTCCGCCCAGGTGTCAGCAAAACTTTTATTCTATTTCCCTGCAGTAGTTGCAACCCACAGCATATGAAGGCAAGATTAATTTCTAAATAACCACATTTACTAGTCTGGAAACGAGACATTTTAATAATAATTAAATTACATTATCGTTATATAGATGGACTTTTCAGCAATTCATTATGCAATGTTAGAACAGGATGCGAAACTTCATATTCTGATGAACAGAGAATTTCTTTTTGATGACAAGTCCCATGCTAAGAAATTTTTCGGTAATAATAATGCACTTGAAAGTATTTAAGTTTGAAATGTTGATTTACACTAATTGGCAAATAATAGGTTATGATGCTGAACTTGGATTCACAAAATCTGATGGAATGAAAAGTCGTTTAAAAGGTGATCCAAAGATTCGTCTTCAAGTTTTCCTGCCCAAAAGGACACTAGGGTACTGTGCTCCTTTGGCCTTGGAAACAAATGGTAGAATACAAAAGTCTAACGTCAAACTCATTTATAGTCAATTTGACCAATATTTTGTTTTACTTTATACTTATTAAATACTTTATTCAACGATAAATACTGCATTCAAATCTACTTTAGGAACAATATTTTCTGGAAAAAAGCTCCAAAACAAAAGAGAAAATATAGTTCAGCTATTTACAACTGCATTTAGTCGACGAGTTGTTCAAACTGCCACTCCAGCTGATTGTCAAACTTGCTATTGTCTTCCCAATGATTATAATGGAATTGGAAAGGTTGAATGCTTTGTTTGCAGCTACCCACGATACAAACCGCTCCCAGATGTAAGGATTTTAAAGTTATTTTTGTTGAACAGGTATGGTTAACTAGCAAGTTTACGTGTAATTTATTATTTTAGGATTATGATGACACACAAGTATCATCACAAACAAGTGGTGTTGTATCTGATGATGAGGAGGACGGGGCTGATATATATGACGACGACAATACTGGCGATGAAGAAGAATTGTAGCATAAAATAAGAATTTAGGCTTAAAATTAATCAACTTGGAAATTAATTAAATATGCACAGACTAGATTATATTAGTAGCTCTTTTAAGCTGTTAGAATATTGAGAATTTAAGTAATATTAACATTTTTTGTTTCTATTCGCTACACTATCAATTGTTATCTATAATGTGTATATTAATTTCATGATATTTGTACTATTATTTTAAACCAACAGTAAACAGTTTTTGTCAATATAAATATTTATTTTAATAATAAATTTCGTAAAATGCTTACAGTAACGTCAATAAAGTAAAAAAAATAATCAATCAATTAAAGTAAATTCAACAAGAAACATGCACGAACGCTGAGTCACCTTTATAGCAATAACCCACTTGGTCTTAAGCTTCACTGGGATAAGCTACAATAGCTACATTCTCTCTAGTTGTAACTGTATCAACATAGTTGACAAGTTTACCAGTTAACTTGAGATCACTACAGCGTTCTACGATGTACTTTAAGCGGCAGTGATCCATAATTTCCTTCACGAGTCTGCCCATAGTTTTCTTGAGTCTGATTTCCGAGTATCTTTTCTCCGCTTCCATGAAGAATCTAAAATGCATTTTATATGCATTTTTAGTCATGACTTTGAAAAAAAAAAAGACTATTTCTGTGTTTGTGTATACTTACTTCAACGTAGACTCGTTAACTGAGAAATAATCTTTAATGAACGAGGATTTGTAGTCACCGTTTGTAGCCCAAGCTGCAATTTGTCTCAAAGCACGAAAATTGCCAGCAGCAAAATCTTCCTAAAATCATAAGACATGTTAAAAATATTAAATTGCGGCAAATTATTAAGTTTATATTATATATTGGTCTGGTTACTGTTACCACAAGAAATTCATTTCCAACGAAATCCACGTATTCAACGCGATGATGACAGCAAGTTGCAAACACTAATCCACGTACTTTGGAACGTTCTGAATTGGATTTCGCTTCAAAAAGACTACGTAACGCAACATCTACATATATGTTAAGAAAGCACTTTAATGTAAACCCTTACAACAATGAACGAAAGCTTCTGTTTTGATAATATTATACTACAACAAAAACCTGTAATTTAGACAATTGTACCTGTCCCTGAACCACACAAATGTTTGGTTACCCCGACAATATTTTCGTAATTAGCTATTCCCGGGAGTTTGTCGACTAGCAAATGCTCAATACTGATTTTGATTCTTTCTATTATAACCTCAGAATATTCGGATGTTTTAGCAAGGTTATCTTTCTTGTAACGCGGGCTGGTACGATCAATGAGAATAAATTTACAATGTTTCAACCCCTTCTCCTTTACGACTCGAGTTAGTCCAAAACTGAGACCTCCTGAAAATACAAATTAAATATTGGTTATAATTTCATCAGCAACAAGTACACCAAGTCTGGACTGTTTTTGACAACAGCGAACTACCTCGACCAGATCCAAATTCAATAAAGCAAGTTGAATCTTTCAGCAAACCATGATCTTCAAGAATTTTGGCAATAGAGCCAATCTGAGTAGAATGGCGAAGAGCATTTTCACCAACGTCAGTTCTAACAAAGTCCCCAGTTAAGTATTCATGTATTCCAAAACAGTTGTCGATATGAGGAACTCGATCTAGAATTGAAAAATAATAGTAAGTTTCATACAATGTACAATCACTAAAAGAAAATGTTACTGGTAGGTAGAATCTACCTTTAAATGACAAAATGAAAAGTACGTACCATCGTGAAAGTTGATTAGATTCATAATCATCTCTACTTTTTCATCTTGACTCATTTCTAGAATATTTAGCTCCTTACTGTCATCTGGCTTTGCATTTGTATTAGCAGCTTCCTGATAATAATCCTTTCCATCTGGGGGTCGACTGTTACACTTTCTCAAATGCTCTTTCAATTTACTCAGAGCAACAGTGCTGCAAAATAAAAGTCGTCAATGCAGTTCTCAAATTATTTTTTGAAATGCAAGTTATTATTATCTCTTCTTACTGTTTTGGATCCAGTGGACATGGTGTACGTTCAAGAACACTGCTGCTTCCATCTAAGTTCGCCTCACTAACGGCAACAGTCGGAATGTGTTCTGCACAATAGACTTGGCCTGGCAAACGATTCATTCGACACGGGCGGTTCTTTTTAGCCACAAAAAAACTGCAGGGCACCTTCTGCTTTTTTGCTAATGGGCTATCCAAAGCATTACCCTCATTTGACAATTCTTCTTCTGCCATCTTCTCTTTCGCGTTGCTACGCACCTCCATCTTGGTAGTTAATTGTCAAAGATCACTTTTGTCAGTCACTCTTTGTCCGATAGCTCGGATAGGTTTCAATGACAACACATTTAAATGCTCTTTGGTAAACGATTCCAGTTGGCCAGACTAATCCATGTGCTATTGTTGACAGCTTCTACAGAACTCCAACTGACGATGCGATGACTGAAATTCAGCTCTTCTCTGCTCTGCTGCTGTGCTACGGAATTGCGTCTTTAGTTTGCTGTTCGTCCCTCTCCTTACCCCTTCAATGCTATCCACAAAACGTGTGCTTGTTACATGAGAACATGAGAATGCAGTACAACCACTTGCACTGTACAAGCTTTGAATAGCTGAACAAAGGAAATGCAGAAAGTTCAGTTTCAACTGCTTTACCACAGATCATCTTTTTAGTTTACCATTTTTCTATACGCTATTTCCATCGATTTATCAAATATATTTGTTGGGGGTTAGTAATTGGTATGAGTTAAGGTAGAAAATTGGAAATCAATTTTTAGATCATGAAACAAAGATTCTATTTATACACATCTTTTATCATTTCTCGTCACAATTAACTTGAAAAACAAAATTTTACAGAATTTTGTACATGCCTATTTACTTTCTAATTTGGTATACAAATGCTCGGTTACTAAAACACTTAGGTATACCTTTGACTATGCAAATGAAACATCTATCGATGTCTCATTTAAAGATTTTTGCAGTTTACACAGTTTATTTTTCCAATCGCCGACCTGACCCATAAGGAAGAGTACTCTGGTTAGTTTTGGGCGAAATATTTGAAAGTATACATCATAGACTTTCTATCAGACGTTTCTCTTGTCAAGTTTTAAGAATACGTATTTTATTTAGACGTTAGCTTAGCTCACAGACTCTAGAACTCCATCTTCTTCTTTTTCGTTCCCACTTATCCACCTCCGTGCCAAGTTACCAAATCATTTTTTTAAAAGTAGATTGAAATAATGCATGCATTAACTTTGCATCAGAGCAAACACTTGGTAAAACGTTTCTGCAATTACTTTGAAAGTCTATTTAAGTTTTCAAAACTTCAGATTTACTGCATTAATAATTTTATCAAGAAGAAAATCATCTTAACCACATTTTACATTACGACAAAAAATTTTTAAAAAGCAAAGAAAATTCAGTAATAAAATAAATTGAAGATTTTTTCATTTCAGCCAGCTTTCCAGATCTATTCATTAACAATTATCCTTCAAGTAGTGCCAGTAAGCGGTAAGCGCCCTGAACGAAACCTAAGTAAAGTGCGGGAGGCATTCCTCACTCGACTCTTCCAAACCCTCCATTTTCTCTGCCTCTGTCGGTAATCTTTTAATTGCCTTGTCAGTAAACAAGAATTCAATCTCATTTTTCTTGTCTTTGACGAAACAACCATAGGCACTTTTGCTTTCCCAAGAGATAATGTGATCAAAACACTTTATTGAAATTTTATTGAAAAATATGAGTTCAACGATATATTATGTATTAATGTCCGTGCTATAGAACGGTTCAAGTTGCTTTGTAGAATATCATACACCTTCACCTCTCTTTAAGCCAAATCGCATGAAATGATATAGAAAAATCAGGTTAAGTATTTAGGGCCGTATAGTATACATAGTGTAATCTTGATTTGTAAAGAGACTATTAACATAAGGACCTAACGTAAAAAACGAAAACCTACCGTAAAGTAAAAAGTAGCTAATCCAAATACTAGACATTTGTATTTAGATTTGTTTGTGCGTTGGACGTATGTAGTGTGATAAAGACAAATCTGAACTATCATGAGCATGACGTTCATTTTTTAGTTTTTTAAAGACTACCTTTAAATTGAAGTATAATAAACTTTTTATCAAAGTACATAACTGAAATGCTTTTACAAATTTGTGTGCTTCGTTGGGAAGTAGGAGTATATAGTGTTTTATTCATGCATGACATACATAAAATTCCCTTGAAATCAAGTGAGTCAATCTTATCCATTTTTGCGAAGGACTAATCATTTTCTTTGTATTAATACGGGGAACTGAGCCAGTAAAACTGCCTCAATCACTGCAAATTTGCTTGATGTCAGAGATGTAAGTAAAATTAGAAAAGAGCTCTCATTTCTCAATTCTTCAAGTTGGCTCTTTTTAATTTACTAACTTGGAAATTCTCACCCCAATTTCTTCTTGATATTCACTAAAATTATATGAGTCTGTATTTTTCCTGCGGAAAATTGATCTATAGATATTCTTCATCAAAAATAACTGCTACTTATTATTACATGCAGTTACAACACTTACAACTACAACTCAAAGGAACGGAATGAATGGAATGATTGTTAATTTTCTTGAAATTTCCTTTACTTTTTAAACACATTAGACTTTCTTTACCATATGTTGCATGCAGTTGGAAATATGTTGGTTGCTCTAATCAATCACCAGTAAAAAAAAATCAAAATGTAAGCGACGACTTTTTGTGATGACGACAATACACAAACCTACTCACATCCAAACAAGCACTCACATCTTTCTCAAGCATTCTTTCCTCCAGCTTTCTTAGCGTACTTCCGAACAAAAGAAAACGAAGCCATCACTACCACCCACCCTCGTCATCATCATACTAACTAACAAGCAGAATAATCATCTGTGCGTGTATCCATCCAATCCAACACACAGACTCAGACAAAGTACAAATTCCGTGTCGTCCGCGTCCGCCCGTCGTCCAACCATCCATACATCCATCCATCCTATTTGTTTTTTTTTCATGTGGCTCAATCAAAAGAGTTGTGCTTTGTGCTTCCACCAACCAACAAGAGCGACGAAGAAGAAGAGCACAAAAGGATATGTGTACAGCTGTTCCTCACAAAGATATGTCAATTATCATCATCATCTTCCTACTACAACTACTGCCCTGCCACTATGACTACTAAAATATAAGTGCGTAGCAGGCAGGCAGGCAGGCAGGCAAGCTTCATTTTGTGTTTAATCCGTTTTATGTGCTGTTCTGCTGTTGCTGCTATATGTTGTGTTGTGTTGTGTACATTAATAAAAAAGAAGAAAGGGTTATTTCTTCCTTTCTTTCTCTCTCTTTCTGTTCATGTTCCTCTGCTACTGGTGCTCTCTCTCTGATGTTATGTTGTTGTCGTGCATCATGTTGCGATGATGATGTTGCGAAAAGGTGATTTGACAAAAGCTTTGATTTCTTATGGCTATTGTTGTTGTTGCTGCTGCTATTTTTGTTATTGCTTCTTGTCGTCATTACCCGGATGATGAAGTCAGAGAACTTTATACTACAATCATCAAATTTTTTTTATGTTCCAGTTGCTGCTTCTTTAACAACAACCCAACAAGGCAAATAATATTCCCATCATCATCATCATCATCATAAGACTGGTTGAAGAAAAGGAAGCTGACACTGGACTTGTTGTTCTGTCTTGTTGCTAGTATTTGTAATTACTGGGAATAGTATCTGTTCTATAGAAAAAAGGAGTGGACTTTGGATTTAATTTTTTTTTTCGTCTTCACTTTTTTTTGTCCGTGGTTACAATAAAAGTGTCCAACGAACAGCGCCAGAATATTAATGGCAAGGAAGGAAGCGGAGAAGAGTGAAGGAAAATGTCTTTAAAAGTTAGATGTATTATTATTGCATGCCTGAAACGTGGAGTAACTACGAGTTAGTTGTTCTCCCGAAATTTATTTGTAGTAACAATGACTTTATTGATAAGGAGTGATGACTGATTGGCGTCATTTTGATGATTGTTGCAACCTAGTTTATTTTGTCAGTGTTTTTGTTTTAATGAACGTAAAAATGAAAAAGCAGTGACAGGACCATTTTTTGAGTTTGAGATTGAACGTGCTAGAAAGTCTGATGTACTGCAGTTATTTCTGGTCTGCATGTTCTCTTGTTGGTTATTATTATGATAGCAGTGTTCTGCTGGAAAGTTTCTACAAATATAACTACGTACTGTAATAATCAGTTACTCTTTGTTTACGAAAAATGTCCAAGTTATTAGTACGAATAAGTATATTGATAAAAACTGGCAATCTTTCGGTCGATGCGACCGTCTAGTCTTTGTAGAGTTTGATTTAGGATCTTAAATTTCAACTATTTTTTGTAGTTTGTAAATTTCAACAATTTTTTGTAGTTTGTAAATTTCAACAAGGGCCGTATGATGTGACTTTTGCAGTAAGGGGATTTAACTAGATTTGGTCACAAGTAAAAGTTCCTATTGTTTTGGGCGTGAAGCTGTTCACTTTTAAATTGTAGAAAAATGGCTAAACAGAAATGTGTAGTACTATTACTATAAAGCTATAGTTGTATACAATAGAATGACTTGATTGGTGGTCTATTATGAATTAATTTGGACGGGCTTCTCCACTTTCCACTATTTTCAACTTTCCATATAATACAGTAGAGTGCTTGACAAGACGCACGTGTCCCATTCCAAATCATCAAACTTGTGACATTCTTTTGTTGTAAAAATTGGACTGCATGATTTGTTGCAGTTATTCCACAGAAGACTCATGAAACATTCTCAATTTAATGTGCCGGTGAGTCGCCTAGTTTTGTAAATAGTATTTGTCAAAAAAAAGTTTGACTGACGTATATATTACATTGATTTTGTAGAAATCGCGAGTCTGCATGGAGGAGGAGGCGTTAATCAATCTGAAACTTCCCAAAGAGCTGCTTCTTCGAATATTTTCGTACTTGGACGTACCAGCACTGTGCCGATGTGCTCAAGTCTCGAAATCATGGAATCTACTAGCTCTGGATGGAAGCAACTGGCAAAAGATAGACCTGTTCAATTTTCAAACGGATATAGAAGTGCGTTATGCGATGAAATGATTGTGAAAAGTTCATTGTCAAAAGATTAGAAAATAAGTGATTTGAGTCAACTAAAATCATTTGTTTTCTTTCATAGGGAGCCGTCGTAGAAAACATTGCACGGAGGTCTGGTGGATTTTTGAAAAAGCTTAGTTTGCGAGGATGCCAATCTGTCGGGGATAATGCAATGAAAACATTTTCAGAGCAATGCCCTAACATTGAAGTTTTAAATCTTGACGAGTGCAAGCAAATAACTGATGCGTATGTGTTTAATCTATATATTTTGCATTTATTTAGTTAATTGGCTGTCATTTATTAAGTTATTCTAAACTATGAAATTTTAGCACATGCATAAGCCTCAGTAGAAATGGGCGTAAACTTCAGCGGCTAGACTTGGTATCTTGCTCAAATGTCACTGATGACTCCCTGAAGGCTTTATCGGAGGGCTGTCCAAATCTCACTCATATCAATATTTCATGGTGTGACAATATCAGTGAAAAAGGTAAATTATTTCGTAAAGTTTATGGAAATAGTATGTTCCCTATAGAAATAGACTATAAATAAAGACCCTAGAATTAAAACTATTCTTCCTAGTGGCGAGCTCCGACAGTGACATCTGTAGAATCTGAACTATTTAACCATTGGGAGAAATGGAAAAATAGTTCAGATTCAGATTCTCTGCTACAAAAAATTGTTGACGTCGAAGCTTGCCAATACAGAAAAAACTATTAGTGCCACGGACTTTAGTTAGAAAAAAGATAGTTAAACAATTTCGTTTTATACAGGGATTGGTTTACTTGCAAGAGGTTGTCCTAAACTGCGACAGTTTGTTGCCAAAGGTCGAATGTTCGTTGACAATGAGTCTGTGATTCATTTGGCTACCCATTGTCCCCTTTTAGAGGTTGTCAACTTCCATTCCGCTGCGGTAAGTGTCAAGTTTGCAATGATTTAAATCTACACTTTATTGATTTGTTGTATTTACAATAAAAAATTTCAGGCATTGACGGATGAAGCGATTCAAAGATTAGCACAAAACTGTCTAAACATTCACTACTTGTGTATATCAGGATGTCCAAACCTAACAGACGCTACTCTTTTATCTTTGGCTCAGTATTGTCATAAATTGACAACTTTTGAGGCTGCAGGTTGTTCACAGTTCACAGACAATGGCTTTCAGGCACTGGCTAGAGTAAGTAGTATGATATGCCATGTGAAATAAAAGTTCGATGAGGCGGAAACTCTTGAAACTGCTAAATTTCTTACAGAATTGTCACTATTTGGAAAAAATGGACTTGGAGGATTGCGTACTTATAACAGATAACACGTTAACGTATCTAGCAGCCGGCTGTCCACGATTGGAGCAACTGGTAGGTTGAAAGTTTTTGAAAAGAGTGCTAGTGAATACTCAGTTTTTTAATCAAACTTATTCTATAAAACGAAAGTTAGTTCACGTTTATTACACATATTTATGAACTTTTATGCAATTTTCTATTGTATTGTTTTCTAATCCATTGGTACTTTTATAGAATCATCTACCGAATATCAGCGTCCACGCTTACTTTGCTCCAATGACTCCACCACCCCAGGTGGGAGGCTCTAGACAACGCTACTGTCGATGTTGTGTGATTCTTTGAATTTCAATGTTATTCGTCAACTCTAAGCAAATATTACGCATAGAAGATTAAGAAATAGTATAACGTTAAAATATTGGCTCGTGATGGTGCTTTTTCTCGCAAAAAGTTTAAAAAATTTGTCTACTGGGCTGCACATGTACTGTGATGACGAGGTTTAAATTTATTTCCTAGTGTCAATCAGTTTATCCTTTATGACTAAGTCACGGTATCGTGTTTTTGCATTGAAATTTTTACCGTTAAATCCGAATTTTTGTGTGTAGATCTGCTTCGCCAAGTTTTTAAGTGGTTAGTTTCAACACATCGATAATAGCATCTGTTGTACTGGTTTATGTAATTAGTACATAAATGTACCAAGTCCATGTCGTTTAGGTTTAAAGTTTGAATTTCAACACAGGTATGTGCACTGCACTGTACAAGTATCGATAGGGTTTCTTATTGCAGCTTCGTTTTCAATGATAATACAAATAAGCGCATTGTATTTTACCGAGTATTTAATATGCATACCGATAAGTGCATTTTTCGTACGATGACTAAACACACTGATTATCAATAATAATAGCATAACATATTGTGTAGAATTTTATTGACGAAATATATAGTGGGCCATTATTATATCGTACATTTAGTAATTTGTAGCTGTTAGTATTATTATTATTAACTTGCATTGTTGCATTGCTTGATGCATGTCTTTGCAAGTTTGCTTTTTAGAAAATATATAACTAGTGTTCGGAAATGAGCAGCTATGTAACAATAAAAATTGCTGCAAACCATGAACACAACTTTAAATGTTTTTGTAAATCATAAACACGCATTAAATTAATCTCTGCCGTACAAGGCTCTGGTTTTAACTAAACGTTTGATAAATTATCGAATAGCATTAGTATCAAGTTTTGACTACGCCTATTGACCTGTATCGTAAAAGTAAATTTAGTTTGCGTATATTCTTCAGTGACTTTCGCCCAGAATATTATATATGTCATATGATGAAACGGGAGCAAATGAATATTTTGCTGTTTAATTATTCATTCGTAATAATATTTTCTTGGTGCAAACTACGTTTGGAATGTAAATTTAAACTATAATCTTCAACAATATAATAAATACTGTGTGTAAAAAATGCATTTTTGGTAAAGTAATTCCTAAACATGACGAGCACTATAAAAATTCTCTCATGGAGTATGTAAACAGAGTTCTGAGCTGCTACAGAAGATTATATTTGTAGTTAAATGTTTACAAGTAAATATCTCGTCAAAATGTATCTTTAAAAGTTTAATCCTAGGAGTACCTATGTATATCGTAAAAATTTGTATACTTAAATAACATTTATGATAAATGATATGGTTAGTGAGAAATTTTTGACAAGTGGGAGTTTTTGACAGTTTTGAACATATTAGTTTAATGTTATCTATTTTACACCAAACAAAATTCGAAAATACCGTTAATCGAAATTGAGGACCTTGTTAACCTTCGCTACATTATCGTGCTAATTAAATCAGTCTTCCCAATATTCTTTTTATTTTTAGAGTTCAAATTTCGTCGTGACTGATAACAAAGTTGAGGCTTTATAAATCTGCTGAAAGACAGAGAATTACAAATAGCTCATTTTTTTACTCTCTGTTACCAAATAGTCTATACCTTTAAACTTGCGGAGCTTTACCGGTGAATGTAATAAGAATACCCGATATTGAGGCCACTCCCGTTTCAAATATGCTTTTCTCGTGATATTTATGCAGCCAAACAGAAATTGTAGCTATTGCCGGCTGAATTTGCATATGTGGTGAGTTTACACTGGTCCGACGAACTGAAAAAAGAAATATATTTGTGCAATGTATAAGAAGAACAAGATTATTGAGACTATAAATCACCACAACTATACATATATTTTGTTTAATTTTAATTGTTTGTTTTTCTTCTTCTTTTGCGGAGTCGATTCTCAATTGTTCTCAAAAGTTGTAGCGTTCCTTACTAAAGTAAATGTTACTAATTTACACATTGTTGTGTTGTTTTAGGTTATGGTAGCCAACTATATAGATATTGATTGTTCAGTATAGACAGTAGTTTAATTATGCAATGAAAGTGGAGTCACATTCGAGCATATTATACAGATAACACGTTTGTTTAATTTAAGTAATGGTTTGTTTATTTATTTATCAGGCATTCACGAATGCAGGACACACAAGACGCCGCGTCGTACAAATTTATGAGAATCTTCGTAAAAGTGTATAATAATATTATTATATTATACTACATAAATACATCATATATATATACATATATATATATATATTA
>JAHZMT010004862.1:0-20070 GCA_027743785.1 Sinhomidia bicolor | reverse complement strand
CAAATCTTAGGTATCTATAACCACGTCGGAGTACTTGCATTTATGAATGGAGTACTTGAGCACGGGACACATAAGCACATACACCAACTGTTACAATATAATATTAGATTCTTTTATCACCATTTATTTTGATAAGGTATTGTCGTGTGAGGTTAATGTAATAGGAAAGCCTTTGAAGTATGAAATCACAAATATTTCAAGTTTTACATTTTGCTTCCGGAGAGAAATGATAGCGTAAAAAACTGTTTCAAAAAGCAAATAGTTTAGACGGAAAGTTGTCATTACGCGAAATGCAAACATTACACGTGTTTTATTTACGTTTTAATTGATTTTTTTCTTGGATTATTTCTGTTAATAGAAATAAAAAAACGAATTGATTGTCCTGCCTGCTTCCAGCACGTCTACCACCGCTTGACGGACGTAACTTTTTAAATTTCAATCAAGACTGAAGTCGTAAAATTTATTCTTCTTGTTATGTAAACAAGGCATTCTGGATCACTTCCTCTTCCGCAGACAAATAATAAATTTGAAGTCTTATATTTATCATAGAAATGTGTCAGCTACATTTTCAGTTAGCTGATATCATTATATAACACATCGTATCAAAACTTTTTTTACTCTACCCATCCTCTATAGCATGCGTATAAAACTTTTCAACAAGACATCTAAATAACTGCTCATTTACTCATCGCAATTAGATAAGAAGAACGAGACGGGCGGATATTTTGTAGTTTGTGCTGCGACTATCTCTGAGTATAATATTTGTTCATCATCAGTCAGAGATTAATGGCAGGTGTAAAGTAATATTGTGACAGCTCTACGATATTTATATTTGAGCATGATGACGATGGAGTTTACCAACAAGTGCAAGTGGAAGCTTTTAACTGTGTGGGATAAGCAGCAATGAGTCAGAATGATTCAGCGTCCAGTAGTGAAGACGATCAACTGGTCCGCTCCGTGTCAATGTCTAGAAACATGGCGTTTTCTGTTGTTGACGAGGTTCCACACATGATCCGGTTATGCCAACCGGAAGCGCAGGAGAGAAAACCGTCTTGGTGGAAGTCTTCCTCAACTGGACTGAGGAAGTCATCCTCAGCATCTTCCATAAATAATCTCGCACGTCAGTTTGACAACATCACTATCGACTCAGAAGATCAAAATTCCAAGTCACGCCGTCTGCCGAGAAGAGGAAGCGACGGAGAGACAATCCAAAATAGTCTGAATGCGTTAGCCGATCATTCAGCGCATTGGAATAGGATCAAGTCAGGCAAATCTACCCGACCATCGACTGAGACACAACAATTATCTCCAATTGTCAAAGGAACTAAACGGAATGATTTGCTAGTTGGTATTGTCGTGTCAAGATGGGACAACATTGTGGGTCCACAGTCTGTGTATCTGTGGACAGAAGAATTTACAAGTGTATTTTATCCAGTAAATCTGCCGACTCAATTATCCAAACTGGTGAAATATGTGACAGATCACACAGTTGATCATCAAACTGCTACTGGGGGTCACATTCCTCCCACAGTGCAAAGAACTACTTTGTGCATTGTACCTGATTTAAATTTAGCGTATCTCTCCTTGTCAATCCGTGTGCCGACAGAACTTGATACAATTCTGGAGTTTCAAACATCGTCGCCAATGACGGCAAGCAATCCAGATACCCCTGCGCTCACAATGCCGCATTCAATATCTGTACTTAGCAACCTTAAATACCTCAGTCAGTTCCTTCTCTTGAGACCATTAGTCGTTAGTTGGTTACTGGAATTTGGACCTCAAATTGGAGTACTACTTTGTAAAGTAAGTAAAGGCACATTACATAATTTAACGGTGTTTTTGTCATCACAAGTTCTCTAGCATAAATACAATAGCTTCACGGATAAACCTTTATAACCTCCTCATATTACCCCATTGCGTAGGACAATCTCCAGAGTTCAATGATTAACTCTTGGTGTGCAGAATTGTGTAAAACTATAACCGCACTTCAGACTTGCTGGGTTCAAGAGATTACAGACTTTGGTGAAAGTCCAAGCTATAACCCTTTAACTGGTAACATGGAAGGTGATGTGATGCGACAGCAAACTGAATCACAGGAACCAAGTGCCGTCAATTCAACCAATGCTGATATTGCCTCTGCCTCTAGTTATCTTCCGCCCAACCGTACTATTGCATCAAAGCCTTGTCTAGGAAACATTCTTACATCGCATTTATCTTCGTTTGGAAATTCTATCGTTGTTGGAAACGACTGCCTTGCTGTTAATCAGGTAGGAAATATATGTGAAAAAGAAAGTACATTTCATTTGCAAAACTATTGCAATAAAAGCATTGTAATAAACAAGGTCAATTACAATTTTAAAAATATAATTATATTTTGATTGACCAGATTATACGCTTTCTTTTATGCTTTGCTACATCTCAAGAAGGATACTGTTCCAGGTATGCTCTCGCAACGCTACCGGACACTTTTATGAAGGGCTTATTTGTGCAGGTAGGCAATATTGGTAAAATAGCACATTTTTTGTGTATTTGACTAAATACTCCGACTAATTATATTTAGACAGATAATAAAATGTCGTAAATTTTTACTAAATAACAGGGACTTGTTCTCGGTGGGATTGGTGAAAGAAGTATTTCTTACAAGCAAGTGACTTTCAATCGACATCCTCTAACAAGGGTGAGCAATTTTTTCAAAATGTCACGTAATTTTTGCTGTCCTATTATTTTAGTAATGTCGTATGCTACTATGTTTAGTAAAGAACAAATGTGTGTGCGTGCATACTATTTACAGATTGAATTGGGCTCAAAAGTGAAAGTTCGTCAAACTTTAATCACAACACATACACAAGAGAAAGAGGCCATTGTAATGCAAGAACTTCAAAAGCTATGGACGTCTGCCATTCTTGCACTGCAACCTTTAGAGTAAGCTAAATTATAATTATCTAACGTTTTAATATCGAAAATTGTAGCGACCGTGTGAATAAATTGTTAACGTTAATCATAATTTACTACTAAATTCTCTAGACCGTTTCCCAATGCTGTAAAGGATGCTGCTGGATTTGTGGGTCAGTTTCTAAGTGAATTGGAACTACTGCCACCTGAACGTCGTTACGGCAGATTACTATTATTCAAACGAGTATTGCATGCGAAAGCAATGTCCCTAATTGCATTTCTTTATTCCGTTCAGTATGTAAATAACATGTTTTGTACACACAACTATATCATCAACTATTTTCGTAGCACATGCACTAAACATGTTTTTTATCAATGTTATTATTATAGACATAAAACGCCTAAGGACAAAATAAAATTGAAGCAACTTATTCCGCAAATTCTTGGATTTGATAACGCAGAATATCTCATCGTTCAAGTCACAGCAGAAAAAATTCGACCTGGAGTAATGTCGCTTTTAATTTCCCATTAAATACTAATCATTATTAATCCATATTGTGAAGTGTATCGAAAACGAGCCTTACCATTTTAATATTATGCTACGCTACTTCCAACTGAAAAAATACTACTGGTTTCATTTAAATGTATCATATATTTTGCATACACCTGTGATCTGAAAATAAATATCATATACATACTTGAAGTAGTTGACTGTGTCTATATTTTCACATGTAGTATAATGCCCCTTGTTAATGACGTATTCATATTTTCCACTTCGCAAAGTCAAGACGAGCATCATGATGGTTGCATAATATACAGCATCAAGCTTTCTGCATGTTTAATGCTGAAATACTTGATACTATCAAGTTGATAGTACAAACGTCAAGCCTGTAGCATATATCATGTTGTTACGCTTTCTTCACAGTGAAAAAAGAAAGGAAAAAAGTCAAAGAAGTAAAAAGAGCCCTTTGTTTTAGTACTCTTCATGCACTGATGTATTTATAGCTTACACTTTACATAAGCAAATAATAATATGACAGCATTTCATAAGCATTTGCTTTCTATAAAATTGCATGTTCTTTAAAAAATAAGGGACTAGGTAGGACTTTATCTCTAGTACAAATTTTACAAAATACCATATAGATACAAGAGAATAGTAGACAATAAACTTAAAAAAGCATTTTTCAAAGTTCGTAGTGCCGACTCAATCATAACTGAAAGAATGAATAAGACGCCAAGAATCTGAACAATTGATTGATTAGCAAACAATTAGCACGTATCACAATACCCCACAGCAAATTCTGATGTGTATTTAGCGTTTGTGAACTCACGCGTGGTTGCCATACTTTTCTTTGCTTCAAATCGAATCGTGTCGTGCTACAAATATTTCAAGTGCTATCAATCTAACAGTAAGCAATACCAACATCTATCTACATTTGAAATGAAACCGTTGGTGATGCTGCTGCTAGGTTTTGTTTGGAGAATAAGGTATGACACAGTTACAGTATAAAAATAGTTAAAATAACGAACTAAAGTAAACTTTGCAGTTTACTTAAAGTCTGTTTCCTGATTGCAGATATGCCTTTTATTCCGAAAAGAAGTTACGCTGTAAATATTGTGCTGTACAAAATG
The DNA here is from genome assembly GCA_027743785.1 of Sinhomidia bicolor. Classification (NCBI taxonomy): domain Eukaryota; kingdom Metazoa; phylum Arthropoda; class Collembola; order Entomobryomorpha; family Entomobryidae; genus Sinhomidia; species Sinhomidia bicolor. The sequence goes on along the minus strand of JAHZMT010004862.1, from coordinate 15,546 downwards.
AGCTTTTAGCTGTTACTGGAGTGCTGTGAAAATGTTCAAGTAAGTAAACAACCATGTAAACTCAATTTAGAATTTTTTATTAAATCAATAATTCTCGACAGCTTGTTTGTCGGTTGCATACAAAAAGTCAAAAAGAAAAATAACCAGGTCATGTTTGAGATTTTGTCTCTATTTGCATAGCTTAATTTTCTCACTGAAATAGCTGTATTTTCTCATATTTTTATACTTGTAGTTATAGGGCTTTTCGCATCAAAGCTGGTGAACTGGACGTTCTTACAAATTAGCGTATTATTATTACTCCATGTTCACATAAAATGACACATAGACGGATGAACTAAACGAGTCAATATGTATGCAATATTTGCTCAGCTACTGGTGGCAGTAAATATCTTGTTAGTCTTCTTGAGCCTTAATCAATGCATAAATATTAAGTACAGCTATAGCAAATGGAACAGAATAAAGACATTCACTTCACAGAATCTGTTCATCAGCAAATAAATGTGAACACGATAAGAGAAAAATATCAATTATAGTACCCACAGCATTCTTAAAAGGTTTTCGCACTTCTTGTCTCGTTCGTCTCGTATAAAAAGCTTAGCTAGGTACTTTGAGTAGTGCACTTACATATCTGCACGGAAATACACACGGGAGAACAGACAAACAGAAATGTTTCCATTCACCCCTTGTAGAAAATTATAAATCGTCTGGTATAAAGCTTATGCTCAAAGATAAAACTGGTAATGTGCTAATACAAATGTTGACATCAGTAAACAGTGTTATAAAGTATTACTGACGTTGTCTTGGGACTTTAGGTAGATCGAAAAACAAGGCAAGCAAAGAAACTGATAGCTAATCGTAAGTACTACACTCTGGACATGAAAAGGCATCGAAAGTATGAAGGAAGAAGGCTGTTTCATTGTCACATTGATGATGAATGAATTCATGACATTATTTGTATGCATGAAAGTTACATTAGGCTTATTGTGTCTATTGCACAGCACCACGACAAAAAAGAGAAAGGTGCACAACTTCGCCAACTGAAGGACGAAGAGCAACTGAGATGACTTGCCGAGATAGCACTGCAGTTCATTCATGTAACCTGCAAGTTTACAGGTTGCAAGAGCATTGCCCCATGAACAATTTACCAAAAACATTTTACCAATTACCTATTTGCAATTCCTTTCTCTGATAAATCCCTTTACACTTCTTATTTCTCTCTTTTAGTACGGTAAACTGAAAAATATTCAAATTAATGATAATGAATAAATTTTTCAAAATCATACCAGTTTTTAAAAACATTCACTCGTTTTCTATTAACTAGTGGACATGGGAATGCTCCGTGATTCTCTATTTTAATGGAATTGTTTCATAGTGCCCCTATTCTAAAACCAGTACACATTGCATGTCGATTCTAAACTTTCTTTGAACATCCGAGTTTGAAGAATGTTTCCTAGCACCCATGTGAACAAACTTTTGAAAAACTTAGGCACTTACACACACACACAATCCAGTGATCCAGTCTACCTACTACTTATTTACTTGTCCATTTTACGATATTATAATGAAACTTACTCCCCCAGCAAAACAAAATGCGATTTGAGCAGCTAGCTCTATAGCTAGGCAACAAAATGTGTATTCAAAAACAAGGTTTCAATGATGCATGCATTGCATATGTCTAGTTTTAGAAAAAGGAGACGCATCACATCACAGGAATAACAACAGCAGAGAAACCCTGCAAACTACGTACACATAGAAACGAGCAAATTTAGTACATGTTCTTATACAAAAAATAAGAGCAATCTCCATCACATCTTTACCATCATCACAACAACAACAGCTCAAAGAATCTCCTCAAGTTGGTAAAAACAGACGAAGGAAAAAAAGAAAGGAGTCAATGAATGAGGAGGATGAAAGCACTCGCTCATCTTGTTAGTTGTTTTATCGTTGTGTGATGTGCTCTTAAAAGCTGGTAAAGAGGTGGACTATATTTGGAAGATAATGTTATAAAATATTATGTGATGATGATATGATAAATAGTAAAACGCTCTCTAGGAGACTACACAGTATATATAAGAGAATTGCGATATTAGCATTACTACTTCTATATTTATTTTTATACAGAGTTTGTTGTTCGTATTGGAAAAAATTGTTGTTTTTCTTGGACATCTGTATATATAAAGTGTTTGAAGTGTAGTGGATAAAGAACTGTTGTGGTGGTGGTAATTGTGAGTGAAGTAATTGAACATTGTACCAGCATCATCATATATTTTCATCTCATTAACATCATCGTCACTACAATTTTATTCAAAGGAGAAAAACAACAAAAATTCTGATTTTTTTTCTTGGCAGTCAAAACACCCTTAATTTTGTCACACCTTTTCCAATAGTAAATCTACGTATTAATTGTTAACCAAGGCATGCAATAATTTGTTGGCGTTTTCCCTGCAAAAGTTGTCGGAAGACTGGAGGCAGATATTACTGGAAACATTTTTGCTGTTGTTGTAATGATGATGGTAAGTTTTAGTACTAAAAGTACCATATTAAGTACCGCTTTTGTAAGGTAATAAAATAATGGTACCTTAGGTTAAGTAAAAGCATTAACACTAGAGAAGAGAATTATATATTCGTTTAAATATAGTCAGCATATAATGGTGACATTGTGTGCGTGTACATTAGGGTTGTCCTGTAACTACAGACATAAGAAAGCGAAAAGATAAACGAGGCCGTTATTTTTATTTTTTTACAAGTTAAAAAATAACACTCTTGCGTGTTTCCATATCATATAAGATAACCGTCATATATGTAAATACGTACAAAAACAATAGATAACTGACGAAGAATCATTATGTAAAAACTGTAATGGACAATGCAATGCTTAACTTTTTCAGAAAGTAAACTTAATTGTGATGAGGATACATATGTATGTAGAGTAAATATAAATTTAGTAGTAAGGTTGAGTAGCTTGCATTTTACTGTATGAGTGGTTGAAACATTTTTTAAAGTAATTAAAAATCCTCTTTTGGTACGAGGAGTAACGATAAAGTTGCTGTCTGTGGTAATGTTCTTCTCTTCGGGATTAACAAAGAAGAGTTAGTGTCTCCACAGCAGAAAGGTATAGGTACATATACTTTTTTTCCGTCGTTATGATGACCAGACACCAAAGCACTGCTGCAATAAATTACGTCAATCGTCTTCAAGTGGATTGATTGGTTTGACATGAGTAGTTAGTTAGTTGATGGAAATTGTTTTTAGCTTTAATAGGATCCGGGCGAGAGAAAACGTTGATTTTTCGGTATTGATTGGTTTTAATGTCAATTTCTCTTATCGCTAACATGTGCTGCACCTTGCACCCATGATCGTTCAAATTCCATAACAGTTTTTGCTTTAATCAGTCAACAAATTTTAGTATCAGTTTTACATCGAATCATGCGCATAAAATATTTGGTGGCAGAGAGGTGATAACGTTGTTGTCCTTAATGTTTTTTGGATATTAACATTTTTTGATTTATTAGTACATCATACAGTTAGTACAAATGTCCTTCTTTTTGCTGTGGTATGCAGATTATCCGAATTAATTGACAGAGAAAGTTTTGAAACCGGTAAATATTGCCAATATAATTGCATACTGCGAAACGTAAGGATAATAGTATTTTTGGTTTTGACAATTAAGAACGGATCGAAAATCTTGTGCTAAGAAGGAAGAAAAAACTGTCGTTTAAGGATTTACGTGACGAGTTTATTAATTGTGAGTTCTAGTGCACTAAATGTATATTTTAACCCTTTAACTATTTGACAGCGCTGTGACAAACTTTTGTTTTCAGGGTGAACTCGAGAACTCAAGTTAGCAATGCAATAGATTTTGTATATTAATTGTAAGTGCTATTAGGTACGCAAATTGTCAACGGATTATCAGGGAATTTTTCTTATAAATTATCTTTTCTTCACATTAGTATTTCATACATTGAGATTAGTGTATGGACAAATGCATATACGTATATGTAATAGGTAGAGGTACATACAATGCAATACATTGTCTGTTGATCTGAAATCGGTTGTGCTGTGAAGGACAGTCTGGCAAATGAAATATATTAGGTTCATGGACATAGTATACAGACAGACGCATAAAGCGGATATTAAAAGAAAAAGCAAGTAAACTGTATAATCCATTCGGTAATAACATTTTTAATAATCTTAAGTAAAACCTGCATTTGAGCTAGACATGCCACTGGCATTGCTAGAAATTCTATGGCATGTCAAGGACATTTTTTTCTAGGATGGAGATATTAATGAGTATGGGATAATACCATATAATTTTTTTCTCATTACCCAATAGAAATAAACTGCTTTGAATTATCACGTTGCAAAAATGGGACTTGAACATTGAAAATGATTGAAATATTTATAACTGAATATCGATCATGTCATACAACCGGTTGGCAGTTTTGTCATTTTGGTTATTGTTAATTGAGCAATGTGCATCCTCACTTGTCAATTAGTAAACGGAAGACCGGCTCAACCTTGGTGTTGTTGCTTAAATAAACTGCAATGAAGAGTGTGCAAGTCTTTCCAGCGTTAATATTAACTTTCTTGTAGTCAGTTGACATAGACATAGTTCGCGTGCAGGGTTGTTTTCGAGAAATGCCATTATTTCTACAAAACGCTTTGAATTATTTTTTACCGTTTTGAAGGGATATTTTCTAAAGATGGCTGCACTGCATTCAATGGAAAAAGATTCCAATAACTGTTACATTGTACCAGGTGCCTATTTTTTGTAGTGTTCTACTACAATTAAACCTTCGTAAAATTAGTAGAAAACGTAAATTAAATATAATTACTAGGTTAATTTTTATGAACATTGTGCTAAGCAAATATGTTATAGTAATTAATTTTTTGTAAATTTCATCAACTTGTTTGTTACAATACGCAAAAGTTACAATATTCAGTTATTCAGCATCATGTTAAACTTGCACTCTTTTAATCGTGCTAAATTGTTTGAATTTTCTTAGTATTTGTGGACGAACCGCAGCATTTAAAAAGTTCTCAAATGGTTTTAGTTACGATGAAGCGAGCAAACGAACAGGAATCCCCGCGGATACGGAGAACTCTCATAAAGTTTTCAGAAGTACCTTATCCACTACCTTCCAACTCAACTGCTGAGAAATTTCTTCCCCAGACATTTTGCTTCAAACCATTAGTCTTTCACGAGCTGAAATGTCAGCCAATCTATCCATGTACAACTACCCAGGGTACATACTTACTTTAAAATTGAATTACATCCTGGTCAATGCTAGCTTTTTATTTACTACATTCATTCTACAACTGTACAAATTAATTACTAATTGCAGTTCCAGAACCACGAAGTGGTCACCGAATAGTGTGTGATGACGCCAATTTATACTCATTTGGGGGCTATTTGGAAATTAGCACGGGTGTCCAGCAACCTACGCTTATTCAAGATCGTCAAATGCAACGGTTATTTGAAGAGGTATAAATTTCATTTTCACACGTAGCATCTCACCCAACTCGGTACAAGACTAAACATTTATTAGCGTGATGTTAACGTGTTTGTAGCTATGGTGCTTTAACTTTGCTGAAGGACAATGGAAGTATTTACCCACCGCTGGCAAAGCACCCAAAGAACTCGCATCTCATTCAGCTATCTTATATGGCAATTACCTGATTGTATTTGGAGGCACAGGTACGCTTCTTTTACTTTTTAAAAGTCAAAAAACACATATCAATATGTACATGTATCAAAATATCACACTAATCACACATCTTCCTAAACTGCTTTTAAATATGATCATTACAATCGATTTTCTTGTATTAATCTTGAAAATGTGTAGGGGTACCGTTTGGAGGTTCTTCGTCAAATAAAATGAACATTTGTGATTTGAGAACTCTTACTTGGCAAAGTATTGAAACCACCGGTGAAGCACCGACACCACAATATGGACAAGCCGTTGTTTTAGACAAGTATACCCGCTCCTTTTATGTTATTGGAGGTACCACTGGTTACGATTATTCGATGGTATGAGCAAAATGCAACATTTTAGTATACCGCACACACCTGCATATTTTGGAACATTTTTTAAATGAGTCATATTTTTACATGAAGGATATCCATAAACTTGATTTGGTACACCGACATTGGGAAAAGATTTTTGTGTCAAGAGGGGACAGTTCAGAACCTCATCCCAGGTATTTACACTATCTGCATCGTTAATGATTATGTGTTCGCTCAGCAACTCTGCTTTGCCTTAAAGTTTTTAAATGGTCGTTAATATTTTTGCAGATATCGTCATGAAGTTGCATTTGACGGAGACAACATATACATTTTAGGAGGGGGCACTGCCAGAGAGGCGTATGATCTAAAGACAGTGCCTACATTCAACATTAAATCTAGGGAATGGTACATGTTGAAAACTAAAGGGTGTACTAGCGTTTCTAGATCTGGCCTTCCACGTTATCCATGTTCCAGAAAATGTCAAGGATCTGTACAAACAGGGGACGGTATGAAATACATTAATTTCATTAATTTACTTTTAACTTTTTAAATTGGCACTTCTAAAGGTTTAACTCATACTGACTCAACAGAAGTGTTTATCTGTGGAGGATATGATTCCAAAAGCATTTTTATGGATCTGTGGAAACTTCATATTCCTACCATGCAATGGCGATATCTTCCAGTGAAAATGCCAGTGCCGCTGTACTTTCATTCAACCTGCATAACTTCGGTAAGTACATAACCCTACCCGATTGGAAATGTCCAGTTGTTTTACTGTTGTAATTTGTGCAGGCTGGATATTCTGATAAAAAATGTATCGACTTGTTTTAAAGGGTGGATGTATGTACATATTTGGCGGTGTGACGCACATTAAAAACAACACGAGAACAAACAGAGTATTTAAAATCTGGTTAACTGTTCCAAAACTGAAGGAAATCTGCTGGGAGTCCCTGCTCCATTATCAAAAAGACATTAGGCAAAGGAGTCGCCCTTTTCTACTGCAAGCTGGAATCCCTAAAGAATTTGTGGAACGAGTACATCCCGCACCACCTGGAGGGCAACCGGATGCATTGGCGAAGGATAACTGGGAGTCAGATATTATGTTACTTGACGATGTTATTTAACTAGCGTACAGCATAAAATATTTAACGTTTTGATCGCAAAATTTTTATATGACGGTTTATCGAATTCATAGTGCATTTCTTCTTCTTCCTCTTCTCTTAACGCCATTGTTGTTCCGTTGTTTTCTTATTCGCCATAAATCTTCTTCATAATACATATACATCAAACTACGTGATTTAATTACATTACGTTGTCAGCCAGCGTCAATCTTCTAAACTAAAAATATGAGATTTATTCGCACTATTTTTATGGTCAAATTAGTGTAACAGCCTTTTTAATTAAGTCGCAATTCGTATTCGTCAGTCCGTATGTATTCGATATAGATGATAGATAAATTCGATATGCGTAATAATTTCATACACTTTCCTAGGTTAAAAAAATCTTGTTGTAATAGTGCAATAAATGGAAACTGCTGATTTTGCAGCACCGTGTATATTAGTAACAAATAATATTTTGTTTCGTCAAAGTATCAGTAGTCCGAATTATCGATTTTCCCTCCACGTAATTTTCGACTTGTTTTTGAAATTATAATGAAATCATTTTTCTCAGTCATTTTTTGCAATATGCCTGTTTGTAACTAAATAAACTACAAGTTAATTAATGTATCCTGTTCCCCAAAACTAAAATAAAAAAAGAAACATACTTTTCAGGAATTTACAACACACTTTGCACTTATAAAATGAGTCTGCACACAATGGGTGAAAAATGAAATTTTATTTGATAAGAAAGTTGTAAAATAGTGTGAAAAAATGTACAATGTTGTAACGGAAACAAACTGTCTATCAGGTACGTAGACAAGCAGCGGTTAATCCTATTAAAAATAGTCAATTGAAAAGCATTGAAATACAATCAGCTTAATTTGTAATGCTGATGTACCAAAAAAATTCTAAAATATTGTTACTAAGTTTTTTTGTCAATTTTTTAAGCTGTACTAAGAAAAAAACGACAACACTTTTTTGTTGAATGTCTAAAAGGTACTAAAGACGAATCAGATATTTGTTAAGTATTGTAGCTATTTTGTTTTAAAGAACTGTTTTCAACGAAGCAGCTAAGTAAATATTATTGTTTAGCAAAACGATTAGAAGAAAAGCTATATATGTACCATTTGAAATGCAATTCAATGAATTTTATTGCATAGAAACGAATCTCAGCGATCATCATGTTTTTCTTATTTTTGTTTAAACAATGTCAAGTTTCTGTAATGGTATACTCTTAATATTAGTGATTTTCATGTAAATGTTTGTAAAATTTTAAAAAAAGATATGAAATTGTTTTCTTGTACCAAACCCAAAAATATTGAAAAATGAGTAGGTAATCGTTTTCGGCTAAATGTAAGAAAATTTCAACGTATATGATTGATAGTACAATAGTTACCAACCAGTAACTAAAAGCAGAAAACTATCTCCTTAAGTGTTTCAAATAATTAGTGCTCTGCACCTTGTTTGAATTAAACCGTTATAGAGCGGTTGTAGAAAATCAAGAAAAGTTAAAGTAATAAATTAATAATCATGCCTGTCCTGCTCGTTTTTCAAGACAACAGGACTAGTTTGTAAGTGAGATTTCTTCCAATTCATCTCTGATTTACGAGTTTGTCACCATTCCTCCTAACCTGTCACAACTTCCAGGTTATGTTTTAACGATAACTCTAAAATTTGGATAAGAACCCTGTAATGGCCAGTGGTACATAAATATCTACTAGATTTTTTAAAAACAACTTTAAAAATTGAGGCTAACAAAGTGCTCGTTTCTCAAGCAGCCTATTGAATGTAACTAGGAAATCAGAATGGAAGTGTGGTATGTACATGAATAATCAAGTTTAAACTAGACAAAAGTTGGAACTTTTGATGGTATAAATCTAAATCAGTTAGCATTCTCACGTGTTATTGTTAAAGATGTAATACAGTAAAATTGTAGAAATTAAACAGTCAGAGAAATGACAGTACATGCTTTTTAGTTGGTTGTTATATTGTGTGTTTAGTGGTCACCTTGTTTAGTTAGCCAACTACATATATAGTAGTTCCAAAGCAAGAGTGGTCGCAGGCCACCGGATACTCAAAAATGTTATACAGACTTTCTGTGTTGCTGTGTTTCACAGCACTGACCTATTTCTCAAATTTTGTTGTACCTTACATTACCATTGTTTTTTATTGTTATTTTGATAAACAGATTGCATTGGTTGTTATAGTAATAAATAACTCATCTACTGTTCAGCAATGCCATGTTTGTTGACCTTTGGTTGCTGACTGTTACTAGTACTTTTTTCAAGCATGGTAAATAAATGTTAATAGGGATGAGATATTTTTTGGAATTTAGTATTTAAGTTCTGAGTAATGCCATGCATGTTTGTTTCCGCTAGTTAAGTTATCAATTATACCAGTTACTATACATTACGTCATACACAGCTATGTAGTTTTTAAATTGTTTAAAAAGAATTCTGATTGCGATTATTCACAAGCATGAATTTATTATTTTATTGCTTATTGTTTTCTAATTTTTATCAGTGTGCCCCTACACACACCTATATATTATTATTATTGATTTACTAAAAGCAAGGAAAATGCAACGGTGACTTTAGTTACTCACTTGGCAAATAACTTGCTTAGCGTAAATTTAAAAAAACATATTATATAGGCAAATAATAACGTTCCAAAAATAGTAAACGAGGAATAAGAACATTGTTTAATTGAACAAACAGTTTTACAATGATTTAAAATAAATGGTAAAAAAATAAGATACCTATTATAACTTATAGGGAAGCACAACAGTAAAGTAGATGTTTCGGTGACAGCGAAACATCAATGATATTGATGCTTCGCTAAAGTTGAACAAACAAATGTGTCCAGAAAAAAGTTTGAAGAAACATATACATTATACAATTTTAATCTTAACTTTAAAGTTGTTAGTAAGTAGTTAAACTGATAATCTGCACAAAGAAAAATCCGACTTACAAATTGTTTGTATTTGTGCAAAATGAACATGGTTACAAATCAAACCACCGTTTTTGTTTAATCCCATATGAGTTGTGCGGCGGCGTTTATTTCGAAATGTTATCTTGATACCGTATATTTAAAACATTTTATCTTTTATTATAACTTGTTGGTATTTTATATTTACTTAGTTTTTATTTATTCAGGTAATTTAATATAAAAATAAAGTTTGCAATTCTCTAAAGCAAAAAATCTGTGCATTTTCCTTCTTGTTTAGTGTTAAACAACATTATTTTGATCAGTGTGTCATAATATGCATAACTATGAAATAAACGTAATACGGACTTCATCTTCTCATAATGACAGAGTGTCAAAGTCAGGTAAAGTTTATTCTGAACCGATGGAAGAAAGAAACTAGAGAACAGTCTTATTAGTAAACTTACAGCATAAAATTTTAGGTCATAATAATTCACACAGCAATTTTTTTGAACTCATTTTTCAGTAACAATTAAATGTTGATAGAACTGACACTTTGAAAATATCTAAATACTAGTTTGGTTTGCCCGTTAATAGCTAGATAGTAGCAGCTAGATAGAAATTAGTCTCTCACACGTAACCACAAATGAACCATCCTCAATCATGAGCGCGTGACACATACACACATACACAAACTTCTGTTTTATATATTACTAACAGCAGTTTGTGTTTATGTCTATGTGTCCCGCACTCATGGTTAAATATGGTTGAGTATGGTTCATTGTCATGGTTCATCGTCGTAGTTCATTGTAAATCTAGCTAGGGCAAACCAAACTAGTAACCAACAAAAGCATACATTCTTTCCACTATCCATAGAATCGTCATTTTTTAAGTTTAAGTATTGCAAGTCGCTTCTTTGAAATGTGCTGTTGCTGTTATCCTTATTGTAAGTACATAAGAGGGGAGTTTAAATCAAACTTTCCCATTTTTTACTACATATTTTGAACCATGTTGAAATGGTTCAAAATAACTCTTTCATTTTTTAAAAGTAAATGTTAGGGTTTATGCCTTGTTTTCCACCTATGCTCAAGAGAATTGATTTCTTCTAGGAGGAATAAGCAAGGCATTTATAAACTGCATTTATTTTTAAAACCTTAAACTGCAGGCTGTCCGCTAGATCATAGTCACTAGGATCTTGATCTTTTTGTTTGCATTTAATCACTATAAATGTAGGTTTTGTTTTTGGATGCTCAAATAATATTTTCAGAATTTACGAAAGTATAAATTAATGGCATAAAAAAGAGCTTGTAGTGGTGATTCGACTGATATGCCGACTACACACACTGACAATTGTTTGTAAAATATCACCACCGAAAATTATGAAATTTTACAGAGAACACACCTCGTTCAGACACGCAGTAATAATTACCTATATTTTTTCTGGAAAAATATAAATCTTCATATCAATCGACCGTCGCCATGAAATCCAAAAAAGTTGAGGACTCCCTGTTCCATAGCTCTGGCATTTTTTTCAGCTTAGCTTTATATTAGCATATTCTCTGGTTTTAGTTGATGGAATTTCTGCCTTGCAGTTATGACTTACATAAATGCTATATACCAAACAAAATCAATAATAGAGGAATGGTGGCCATTCTGTTGTATTTATGCTTTGAAGTCATAAGTCGTCAAGTTAATCCACAAATAATACGTAGTCCACAAGGAAACGTCTTTATGCTAATTGTAGCTCTTGTGATAAATTTGTAGTGAGTATCGGCATTATCTTATCACTTTCGCCAGACACGAATTCTGACACTGACATACCATAAAATGGAGCCTACTATTTGCCTGTTTTCAATGTAAAATGGTGACCCGAACCGGGTACTAACGAAAAGAGCCAATCGAAAGGAAAAAATTATTTGCATTTTCGAAAATAAGCAATATAATCAAAACCGAGGGACGCCAATTTTACAATAAACAATGATTTATTTACATAAACAAGCGTCTACGAAACGAGTACGCGACTCGTATTACGAAGACAACAGTACACGACAGCCAACGTACTATGAAATTGTAGTACTACATGCTCCTATTGCACTGTTTGAAAAAATATATCTAACCTGAGAAAACATGATAAAAATTAAAATGCAGCAATGAACCATTCTAGAGGCTGAGAGTAAACGGTCAAGCTAAAATTGACTTTCATTTTTTAATTTTATTTACTATCGCTCTACATTTTCACAAAACTTCAAGCCATTGTATTATTGTTAATTGTTTGTTATTGTTATTATTGTTATTAATTTATTCCATCTTTTGTAAAGATTGTTACTAAGCTTAAATCTTATGATTGTCTTTGAAGAAGTAAGTGACGTTTTAAACAAACGGAAGCGTGTTAAAAAGTACAAACGCCAATGCCATATTTTATTAGTTTTTATTATTAAAAGTTAACGTTATTTTTTGTTTAAGGTAGTCACGATAACTATACGAAAAACAATGGAGGATGATTATCAACAGTGTAGCTGCCCTGCTGCACAGCTTTTACAACAGGAGGTGGAATTATGCACTCGGGCGGAGGAAGCGCGAACAACTTTAATTTTGAAGCAGCAGGAACTAGTGGAAACCATCGAGGACATGGAAGTTCGTGTAGAAGATATGAACGAAAAGGTTGCGCTGTTAAAAGAGGAACGACGAGAGCTTAAATTGAACATTAAGGAGCTAACAGAGCAGTTGTCGGAAGAAAGAAGGAGAGTAGCACGGTACAAATCTCAGCAAAGCAATAGCAACAACCTCGAAATAACTAGGCTTGGACAGGAGTTGGCGGACGTGGAACGTTTCAATAAACAGCTACTGGAGGAAAGAACGTGTATTCTGGAAGAGAAAAATGACCTTCGTCAAACTATCTCCGTTGAGGAAAAGGATCATGCAAGGGCCTTTGGTATTATGAAAGCTAAGTATGAGCTGCGTGTTACCGAACTGGAGAATACAATTCAGGAGGAACAACAGATTCGTCAAGACAGCGAACAGACAGTAATAATGCTCGAATCCAAGCTCGAAGATGCGAGAGAGCAAATTCATGCCAAATGGAGGAAGGTGGATGATCTCCAATTTAAATTGGCCCAGAAAGATGCAGAGATCAATGAGCTGGTGGATATACTTGACAGTGGAAAAAGCTGTAATAGAAAAGCCGCACCAAGAAGGAATTTATTTGGTATGATATTTAACACGTTTTGGTTTTTTTTCCTGTCGTCAATTGTATTAGCATATCTTTGCTATGATGTGTTTTTAAATTAACAACAAAACTTATCGATGAGCAAATAAAGTTCTGGATTTTATTATCTATAATCATTGCGAAAATTAAATTTAGGTTTAAATTAGTTTATGGCAATTTGTGTATAAGCGATCTGTTAATTGCTGAACTGATCATAAGATTGACTAACTGCTATGCTATATAGTCTATAGCTTTAAGGAAAAGGATGAAATTTTCCAGACATGTATTATTATGGTTTTTTTAGGTATACTTGTAAATGTTTTTGGTTTTGATTTGTATTTCCTTCATTGTAATATTTTTACTGTAGGATGTATCATGAATATTATAGTCAGTTGTATGAATAATTGTGGACATGAACACACATTTGTTGTTATAATAATGTAAATTTTAATTTTTCTCGTGTTGCCCCGTGACTGTAATAAAGCAAGTAGTCAAAATTATTTCCTTCACTTAACGCGCATTTATAACTCAAATACAACTAGTATTTTTATTACGGAGAGGCCGACGTAGAAAATCTTGGATTCAACATTGACTTTGATCATGTGCATGATATATTGTCCATAGAATCTAAATTTTTTACTGTCATACATATTTACCTCGCGCCAATACATTGAAATCGAAAACTGGTTATTGTCATTGAAAATGTCATGTCGAACTGTACAAAAGAGATAAAAATGACCAATATTTGCTAAAAATAGCAATTTGAGATTTTAGCTGCCATCCAATGCTCATTAAAAGATAATTAGACAACTTTGCAACTTTTATACTTTCATATTTCAATGATCGATGAATAATGTTTGCACTGTGTGTTTCCACTTTTCGAATAAAACGACAACTATAATAATTACATATTTCACAGACAAAATAACATTAAGGTTAAGGCGTTGTTTGAAGATAACCCTAATAGCATAACGCGACGATAATAAAATGAAAAGTTGAGTGAACCTGAACCCCCGCTTCAGCCAATGACTGCAAATCATCCTAAGTATTTATTTGTGGTTAAAAAGAACAAGAACGCAGTATAAAGTTACATACTTTCTGGCTTTTGGTTTTTTCCTCATATTTTTCTACATACCGACTCGCATTACAACAGTGACCAAATGGAAGCATACATTTTACTGGAAGTTACAACTATGCAGACAAACCACCTTATAAAAACAAAAAGGTTTGTACAAAATATGTTTTCAGAATGTTTTTCATACTAATTTTAAAGCCGTTTCTGCTAATTCCAAGACAACATTTCAGCAGTTTAACGCATCAGTATTAGAAATAACTTGGATGTTGCAACTCCAAAAAGTCATACATTTATAATATTTAATTGTTATTATGTTTAGTCGACAGTTAGTAAAATAATTTTTATAGGGATTTGATTATAGTATCTTCCTCAACTTACACCAAAGTGCAAAAATGCAAAAATCTTGGTTAGAACACTTGTCTAAATTTTCATATTTTTAACCGCATTAGTTACCTACATAATTTTCCCTGTTTGGTTGCAGTTTTCTACAAACAGCACACTTTTCATAAAATATAATATGTAATGCAATTATGAATGAAACAAGCTTTTCCATCCCACAAACTTATATTGTTTGCTTGTCAGTCACAGTTTAAATCTTGTAATGATAACGGCAACCACCATGGCACTCCTTTCTACTTCCATTTTTTGGTAATCAATCAGCATTTTGTAGCCTTGTCGCAAAACCATTTTGTACTCAATCTGCTTTCGGGTTTATTCATCACTAAGCGGTACCAGTATTATATGTGCACACTGACATTTCTTTGAGCGCTTATACACGGGCAAATGCGTCCTTATACTCACCAATTAGAAGTCTGGGTAACCATACAATTTAAACACTGACGACCCATTTGACTTGCCGAGATTTCTATCTGTGGTCTTGTGATTTTTTTGTCGAGACCTCGATCAAGACGGCACGATATTCGTGTATATGTTTTGCGTTATAAAATGTCTGCCTGGGCATATGCATTTTTATTCATGACTTGCGAGCGAGTTGAATTCTTACAAATGCATGTATATGCCGTCGTCATGATTCCTTTGAGCTGGGACTCAACCCGTTAATTCAATATCTCTAACAAAACGACATGCCAGGTTTTGTGTTTGCAGCATTGTCTGTTGTGTTGCAGACTTGCTTCGTTTAGCATTAGATTGTTGCATGTTAGTACTGCATAATATAATGCTTATTTCAAGGTTACTCTTCTTTTGACAAGTTTTAGTTTTGTCCGGCAGTTTTAAC
>JAHZMT010004861.1:0-10434 GCA_027743785.1 Sinhomidia bicolor | reverse complement strand
AAATTGAATGTAGGAGAGACTGTTTTGGTATACCTAATATAATAGAGCAATAAAGTTGCTTTATCGTACAAGTTAAGGTTTGCCACTCCGTTCATTTTTTTGAAAATAGACCAGTTAAATGAGTAATAATTTCTTTAACTGCAGCCAAAATGTAAAATAACTTGTTTTGTCAATAAGGACACACACAAATACTAAAAACGCTATAGATAAACTGTAGACTAGTCATATCTTTTATAAAAGTATCTGTTAAGTACAGGTGCATCAACTAAGATAATTTATATTACTTCGTAATACACTGACTATACACATAGACTTAAGTACCTATGTGTTCTTATTTACCAAATTCTGTGAATAAAAAGTTTTTTCGTTGTCCCAATATAAACAGATTTTCATATTTCAAATGCTCGTAATATCATCGTAGAAACCTAACCAATACGTTTATTTTCAATTTTCCCCATGTTTAGTCTACTTTACAACGTTACGTGTTTAGCATAAAACTTCCACTTAATTATAACTGTTGGCTAATTTATTTACCACCAAACAAGTACCAATCGTTTTGAATAAAATTTAATGAGATGCACGTTAAATTATGCTGAAATGACACGAAGGTAAAGTTGTGAAAGTTTTAAGTAAACCATCGTCGTAGTTGAATATTTTTAATATTTACTGTATTGCTGAGTCTTATTTATACTTTATGAATAATTATCGTAATTACATTTCATTACCTTTGTTGTTATTGAGGTCAGAATATTATTCCCATAAGCATATTTACGCTTTTGTGTCACATAAATAAATGCATCTTGATACCAATTCCAATAAATATGCAAAGAGAGTTTTATGTTAAATTAGTTATTTTGGGAGCACGTCCAGGTCGACAAATGTGTATACACTGTTTAAAATGCAAATATTTATGACTACCTCGACATTTTTGTATTATTACCGTGTTAATATATTATTCATCACCCTGGAGTAAGATCATATACACAATAAGATAAATCTAAGCACTTTAAATATTTTAACAAACGCACATATAAAAACTTTACTAATAACTAATATTATCATTCATCATGTAC
Source organism: Sinhomidia bicolor (assembly GCA_027743785.1). Lineage (NCBI taxonomy): Eukaryota > Metazoa > Arthropoda > Collembola > Entomobryomorpha > Entomobryidae > Sinhomidia > Sinhomidia bicolor. Next base: position 9,361 of record JAHZMT010004861.1, on the reverse strand, counting down.
AATTGTTGAGCGACACACTCCTCTCAACCAGTGTTTTATCAATATTCCTTTATTTTTACGTTTTGTTTCAAAATTGTAACCAGTACAATCTCCAACTATGGTTAAACTGTTCAACCTTTTTGCGCTTCTCTGTGCCGTGGTAATGTTTACAGCTGCTACTGTTGCTAAGGTAAAACGATTTCGTGCTTTTCATTATAGGCACAATCGGACTTGGAAAGAGATGTCATTAGTGTCGAAAATGTTGTAGTTGATGAAGATGATGTACTTCAAAAATTCAATGATTACGTGGGGAACAAGGTTGCAGTTTATTTAGGTAGAAACGCGCAAGAAGCTATGATAATAGCTAGTGTTGTGGTTCCGTTCTTTATATCGAAAAAATCGGATTCGATTGGTACATTGGTTTTGATTGAAAAAATTACATCAAATTTGATAGTTATATTCGAAAAAAATTGATTAGAAAACCAACGTCGGATCTGATATTCTGATAGCATCATAGAAATATCAATTACCTTTCCAATCCGCATTCCTTTTTCACATCAACGAGTAGCGAACACAAGTCAACGCAAATATAGAAATTAAAAATGTGATTAGTAATTATGGGACTAACAAAAGCATGGAGTTTGAAAATCCTCTTACTTTTCACATTTTCCCAAATTTATGAAATTTATGACTTACTTCAGAGTTTATACGTATGTACTAGTTTGTTTTGCCCGTCAATTAATGCCGGTCGGCTAGATAGAATTTATTTCACCTAATACAAAGGTAGCCATACTAAACCACGCCTGAACCAACCCAAAGCCTGCTCAACTACTCCAAACAATACTCAACCACCCCAATCCATACACGACCAGAGAACATATGACACACTCACAGCAACTTTAATTTTTAAAATTATGGGTTCTGACAGCACTAAAATTATATATGGTCTGTTTCTGTCCATTAAAACTGTGGAGTATTCGAAGGTTTGCTGAGACCTCATAACGGGTGTTGCCAACAAACAACTTCGGTCTAGCTTAGCTACAGAGACAGTTGCTAATAACTTTCTCCATAGCTTAAATGGACAGGGAATAAGTTTTTCGAATTTGGCGACAGATCTCAGCAAGGTAATTTGAAGCAAATTGCAGTAATAAAGCAAAAAAAGCATAATAAAGTCCTTTTGGCATTTATCTATCTAACGATGTAAGTACGTTAACTGAAGAATGGCTTCAAACGGGGTCATACAGTAAGGCTAAATAACTTAACCCTTCACAAAAAGTATCGACCGTAAATGGCCGTTTATTCCTGAAAAAATCTAAAAAGTGACTTCCTTGAAAAAAACCTATGGAAACTTTATGGGATTTAACAAGGTAAATTTAATTGGATATGTGGGATCCCCTTATAAACTTTTCAAAAATATGAAAACGGTATTTTTTGAAAAGTTTTGCCGAAAATCGACTTCAATTGATGAGAAATGATTCTAATTGCTTCAAAAAAGTCGACCCCCTCCTCTTAGTTCAAATTACTCAAGTTAAATCACATAAAGTTTCCATTGATTTACTTTTCAAAAATTTTTTTTTGAATTTTCCTGAAGCGAAAGGCCATTTGTAGCCGAAACTTTTTGTGAAGGGTTAACTTATTCAGCCTTACTGTATGACGAAGTTTGAAGCCATTTTGACTGAAACAGTTACCATACTTTCCTCGAAAGTAACCCTTCAGTTTATGCCTTTGTGATATTTAAAATTAATTCACATTAATATTATTGTTTGGTAAAGTTGGCTATAACTAAAAGAAAGCTGCTATAAATCTAATAAAGTCAGCATGTCATAAACCATAATCTTTGTTGATCATTTTGTTACAGTGTTTCTCTGTCAACTTGTTCAACACATCATTTACGTGCTTATAATAAATATCGGAAAATTTCTGACACGAATCTGATTAAATTCAATAATTTGCATTGTATAGGAAACCTTAAAATCTGATATTTGTATTTGAAATCGAAATCAGGTATTTCATTTTGATTTGAATCGGAAATCGAAATCAGGTAATTCATTTCGATTTGAATTTGAAATCGGAATCAAGTATTACATTTTGATTTGTATCGGAATTGGAAAAACATCATCGGATTGGTTCGGACCGCAACACTAAATATTATCAGGTATTATCACACAAAACGCGCTGGATGCCACAAAACGCCTATTCAATGTTGTGGATAATGTAGGGGAAACAGCTTTGACCCTTGTTTTGGGCAAGTAATAATCCTGAAATCCAGCCAGAAAGTGTTAAATTACGGTGCATACAATTTTAAAACATCTGGCGTATTGACCACAAAAATCTTATTGTAAAATTTAAATAAAGTATGACTAATTTAAGTTTAAGCAGACAAAAGTATTATCTCTGCCATTTCAAATTGCATTCAAAATTTTTAAAAAATACTTAAAGAATACGTTTTAATTTCATTGTAGACGTGCAATATTATTCAAACATAAGCATTCCATTTATATCCGGATAGTTTTGTTCTTCTATCTCTTTGCGACAGTTATGATGTAGGTACTAACGTCTGAGGAATAATCGGAAACGTATTTGCAGATGATAGGAATCTGAGGCTGTCTCTCAAGTGCCGGTTGATCACTGAGTATTTTTTCCAAACGAATGCAAAGGTGACGGTTGGTGATGTTTATGACGTGTTAACAACGTGAGAGTCAAGGGCGCCTTCTCTCTGCAGGAAACTTTGCTCGACTGAGAAACTCCACAGGTCAAAAAATTGAAAACTTTTGTTACGTTAAAAATTGTGAACTGGCGAATTCTCTAAGCGCTACAAAAGCTTACATCACAGTAGCTATAATGGGCGCTTATTTTTATAGGCGGTAGAATTGGCTTACTATCACAGTCCCTCGATTCAGTAAATGAACAAAAAAGTAGCAAACAGAGAAAAACGTCAGCGCAACAAAAATACAAAGCAAATCGATGTTAACATGCTGTACTCTATAAAAATACAAAATTCTGCTGACAAGCAACATATTTGTATGCTTTTACGGACATTATGATATTTTTTAAATTTCAAATTTACCTATTTATTTTTCATAGTTGGACTTGTTTTTTCAGGAATGTATTTAATTTTCTTTATAACATTTCCGTGTTAAAATACCGCAGAGACAAAGTTCAGCAGAACTTAGAATGCAATATTAGCTTGCAACTGATACTAGCAATTGAACGTAAAAAATTACTCTGGGTATTCCACTATGCAATACCAAAGCTAGCAAAATAAACGGAGTCAGTTATCTGTTATAATTAAATTTGATTTCTGAAACTTTGCCGAGACGAATAAATACCATGTTAAATCGTGCAAATACTTACCAGGAAATGCGAATAAATCACAACCAAATAACATATTTGGCATATTTAGCGCATTTTTACTGTACATGCCATGTATAGAATTTCCGTTAGTATCGATTGTTCCTAATTAGTAATGCCATTTATGAAATCTGTAAGCTGAGAGACAATAATTTAACTCCTTATGAAGAAAACTTACCCTTTAATGCACAAAACAAATGAACATACATTGAACTTGTAGTCACTGATAAAGAATATATAAGTGTAATGGCAGTTTTATTTATTTACGCGTCAATGTAGGTATATAATGTGTATAATTAACTAAAATTTTAGAAAAATAAACAAAATTTTTTACGATGCACAAAAACAGATTTGGTCTCAAAAAGTTATGGGTATGATTTACAAGGCTCATATTTGTAATTCTATTTTTTGAAAAATTCAATCCTGATATACACCCAAACATACCAGATATCATCGTCTCGACAAAATACCTAGGCATGTAAGACACGGGAAGCAAAAACAATACCAACCTGTCGTAACGCACAACGATTTAATTTTGCAAATTTGAGCCCCATTGTCCACCAAAATGCGTTTAACCTCCTCATTAATTTCCCTGTGTTCGTTAGCATACCTTAGTGGAGAAATCCAGCGAAATTTAAATGTGTTATCGGTTTCAAAATAACTTTGCAAGAAAAGTGCATTAACATTTACACCACCTTCTACCAAAATTTCTACAACGTCCAACTTGTTATTGGATTCTTCTAACGCAACACTTAAAGGTGTTGCGGCCAGCAGATTACACCTTTTATTTGGGTCGGCCCCAAGCGAGAGAAAATATTTTAAGGCGTCCACGTTATTATTCTCAATTGCCAGAGAAATCACATTTACATCAAATCCAAGTTTTCTCCAGTTACCCTCAAGTGCTACCACGTTTTCAAGAACTTGTCTACTTCTACCTCCAGCTATGGCATAAGCCAGCTCACTGCCGTAATCTGCGGTTGCATCGTTAAAACTGACCTGACAACATTTTGAAAAAAGTTGCAACGTTTCCAATTTTAACTCAATGTGGAATAATGCCACGTGAGCAGGTGACTCGTTTTTTGCATTTTTAGCGACCAGTAAACTTTTCAGATTTTTTGCCAACATTAGCTCTACAAGCTGATGGTAGTCATTGTCCGATAAGTAGACTGCCAATAAATGACAAATGTTCTGCTGTCGGGCTGTCGTTGCAGATGATGCCTCTGCACCTGCTTCAATCAAACATTTTATCAGTTGAAAATGTGCTTTCGGCGTGCACAAAACTGGAGTAATTACTTTTTTAACATAATAACTTTTATTAACAAGCTCAGGAGTTTCCTCAAGAATCAATTTAATAATCTGAATTTTCTCTACTATCACGTCAGGTTCGTCTTCATAACTGTAATGCAGGCATTCATACAATAGTGGCTGCAGGTCAATGGAATCGGTAATGTCAGACAAATTACGCAAAAAATTGAATACTTGATAGCGTCCCTGACTTACTGCCAGTTTTACTGAGGTGGTCAAATCAAGATCGGCTAAACCTTTCCAACAAATGCCATGTAAAAATTCGTACGCAAGTTTCACCAGGTCGACAGATGAATGCAAGGAAGCAATTTCTAGAAGCATTTTTAACTGGTCAAATTCCCTGAGTTGTGCCAAGAATACCGGATATTCGTCTGGAGCAGAAAAGTTTTCAAATAATAATTTGCCAGTAGTTCTGTCGTAGTCCAGGTTAAGATACAAGTTTAAAATGTAAAGTAAAAAGTGTTTTACGTTGCTAGTGAGTGAAGCGAAAAATAAACTTGATAAAGCGACAGGTGTAAAATAATGTGACCTTTCTAGCGCCGTTTTTAATTTTCTACTGGGTGTATTTTGAGCGCTGTCTGCAAACGCATAATTAAGAAATTTGACCACCACCGGGAAAATAAACTGACGAAAGGTTACCACAGCAAAATATGACCTGCTAAAACTAGTGGGATCAGGGTGACCTTCCATGTACCTTTCGTAAGATGTTAATGCCAAGCCTAAAAATAAATTTAGGGATGATCCCACCACAACTACCTCATCGTTTTGTTCTGTCCCTTCATCTGTGGACAAGGTGGCAAGATGCTCTGCAGCCATAAATTCGGCAAACGTTCTGTGAACAAAGTTGGGGCTGGCCAAGTCGTTTTGGCTAGGCTCAAGTATTCCTACTGTGTAAGCTTTTGACATGTTCACATTACCTGGGATTTTGTTGAGGTGTTCTGGGAACAAGAGGTGTATCGCCAAGTTGACGTGGTACTTGTATAAGGAATGCCTTTCTGTGACGACCTCACATGCTGATTGAAACCTCATGTGAACGTACTCTTTGTACATTTTGTAAATGGAATTTACTCTGTGTTCGGATTCAATGTTGCTGGAGTCTCCCACCTTGGCGTTTTTGGAGTAGATTTCAGCCAGCATGCGGCACTGCAGCGGTATGCCGGCAATATCCCGTTCATCGGATGAAAGTTGCTTGGTGAAAAATGCTAAACAGCGTTTGGCAAATTCTCGTAATTCGTTGGTTGCAATCACGCCATGCTGACTTGTCCAGTATTTTGTAAAAAAGGAAACTTGATCCTCTTCAGAAAATGGTAGAATATTGTAACCCAAAACGCCAAACAGACTCTCGAGTTGGTCACTACAGTGGGGTCGAGTGGTGATAAAAATCCAAATATTTTTACATTCTTCACTCACGCATTTCAGCATGCCAGCAGCAGCTTGAATGTCTTTATCATGAAGCTCATCAAACCCATCAAGGAACACTATAATTTGATGAGATGTGTTGTCAAACAGTTCTTTCATGATTTTACCACTGAACCTGCTGCCACCGCTGACTATTTCTTGGAGGGAGCGCTTGAAAGCTGCTGCATGGAAGTTTCCGCCAGCCTCATTCATTTGACTGATAAGCTCGGAGAGTGACACGAATATTACAATTGACCGTGGTTTCAGGCTCTTTACTTCTCTGGCCAACTCTGCAAGCAGGACGGACTTGCCCATTCCTGGAGAATCGTACAAGATTACTGGATAATTATTTTTGGAGTTATTGAGTAACTTTTGAATGAAGTCCTTCTGGGAAATCACAGTGCTTGGGTCGCAATTTTTTATGAACTTTTTTATTCTGCTTACAGCTTTACCACTGTTGGATCTTACATAATGATACCTTCCTTCTTCACACTTGAGCCAGTGCACATGATAAGCCGACTGATCGGCAATTTCATTGAAATGGTCGTGGTGCTCAAGAAGGATTATGTTTGCAGTCAGATTATAAATTTGGTTGCTAGACTTGTCTGGAGCGGGGACATTGCTGGAATTATTGTTTCGGTTTCTTTTGGTGAACTTCAGAGTTAGCTGATGCATTTCAAGTCCTTCAATAAGAAAAACGTCACCCGGTAGCTCTTCAAACAAGCATGCTTCCACTTCCGTTGTCATTGAGAGGGAACGGGGTATAAAAAATGGAATTTGCTTCGGAATCGTGTCAATGGCAAGCGGAATACTTTCTCCATCCAAGAATTGCTTATAAGACACCGCGTCAATGTTTTCTTGCAAAACTTTCTGCAGGTGCTCAATGGCAAGGGAACTGCAAGCTTGACTGAGTGGAAGACTTGCTCCTTGAAACAGAACAGGCATGCTGAGTAATTCATTTGAATTCAGTTCGATTCCGCAATATTTGAAAGGACTCTGGTGAGGAATGTGCATCTCCACTCCATGCAGCAGAGTTAGCAAAGTCCCAGTTTGTTTGCTGTTGTACAGAGACTTGGCCAGGTGCTCGTATGCCTTTTGCCGTGTGCATAAAATCTCTAGTAATTTGTGGGCCTTTGCGTGCTCTCCGTCCAGTTTGCCCAAAGCAGTCTAAAAAAGGAGAAATTTGTTTATTTGTAATTTTTATAATATTTGAAGGAAAATAAATTGGTGACTTTATTACAAGGGTGGAAACGTCAACAGCAGACAGCACTCCATACTTGGTGAGATTACAGAGTAGATTCACGTGACAGTTTATGTTGTGCACTAAAAATGGCAGTCGCTCTGTAATAAAATCCTTTTGCCACTTTTCCATTTTTTTACAAGACAAAGTTGCTATTGCCTGCAACGGAAAATTTAGTCAGTAAATTTTAAAGAGAACGTTGGCTACCCAACAATGTAGCAATTTGAAAATTTATTGCTCAATACCTAATCAGTACTTTTACCACGAATTTTGTTTAAAATTCCACAATTTAAAACAAATGTGATTGCATAAAATAAATGAAGATGGTATAAGCTGAAAGTATGACAGGATAATTGTAACAAAATATTTAATTTTCTGGAAACATTAATTATTTTTATAGTAGGTAATACCGGTATAGTTAAAAAATCAGTTAGTTTTCTGACAAAATACGTAAAGTAATATTTGAACAATAAATAAACTGATCACTGTAAATTCAAATATTAAATAAAATAAAACCATTGAGTAATTTGTTCTGGTTTTCACGAAAAATGTGAAAACTGAAACTAAAAAGTTAAAAAAAATGAATTGATATCCAACAAATAGCAAACCAGAATGGTTGCACGTGTGTAGCTAAGCAAATTAAATAGCTTACTGTGGAATTTTTAGTATTGAGAACACATGCGACATGCATAATGTATAAAATTTTATCAGCAAAGATAATAATACAAAAGTGCCGTCAAGCAAAGTCATTACTGTTCCATTGATAAACAGCTTACAAGTGCGTAGATAATAATGTATTGTGAATCATCATGATTTATGGAAGCAACGTAATGTTTCATGTTAACAAAGAAAACTTAAACCGCATTACTCTGCCACAAACAAAATTGTAAAAAAACATTACGTATATGTAAATGAACTTATTCACAATAATAACTCTTATCAACTTCAGTGAATGACCACATCCGTTGTCAATTTTTTTAGAAATATCGACATTGAAACAATATTAAATGAACTATTTCAGTTGTGAAATATATTGTGTATAAATAAAATGATCTAATACTAAAATCGACGAATGAGTCATAAAGTGAATTTTTATCTGATTGTGGTAAAGTGAGGTAGTATGAAATGATGACAAAACTAACTGTGCATCAAATGAATATAAAAATAATGAATAGATATCGTCAGTCTCAAAGCAGATGGCCGTGACAAGAACTTATTCTAACTTTTTTAACAAATTGTTATAGTAAGCTTTATGTTATCTTCTTCCAGTTAAGCAGTAAAAACAATACATATTCATATACGAATAAACCATTACAAAGAAATGAATGCAAACATTATATTTAGAATATTTTTTCAGTTCACAGGTTTAGCTGTATGAATGCAACTACTCACATTTTTGGATTACATTTGGACTACTTTATTTACCTACATTACTTACTGTTACCTAAGTGGATGAAATATAATTAGGTTAATATAAGTTTAAAAATTGGACAAAAATTCAATTGGACTTTCAATTGAATTCAAAATCATTTTCAATCTGCTTCTACCAATGTTTAATTTTTTTAAATTCGAGACGCAATTGTTGACTTTTTAGGACGTCAAGTTGGTCTTGGTGCGCGTTTGGAATTAAACAATTGCGTCTTTCTCAGGGCGTCAAGTTGGTAATTCGCAACTATGTCACTCTTCCGGAATTTCATGAGTTATTTACTTCGTCAAATGTAAATTGGTACATGTGGAGCCATGATGGATTGTCAAAGTCATTGGCTAATGGCTACAACAGCAAAAAAAGCATTTGTGTGTCGATAACGAATATTGTTACTGCACACGCGATGAATATTTAAATTTTCTTTCCGTAAACCCGCACTGACAGCTATCCTTGACCATTTCGACAAGAATCCAATCAATTGGCTTCATTAAGTGAAAATTTTAATGCTCGCACTCCGTACCTAGTTTTTGTGTAATAGTGTATAATATGGAGTTGTATGGAGATTACGATTACATAATCTGATTATATAATCTGATTACAATGATGTAATCTGTAATCTGTAATTTTTTTTCTTGACTCAAATTTTTTGTAATCTGTAATCT
>JAHZMT010004860.1:0-16584 GCA_027743785.1 Sinhomidia bicolor | reverse complement strand
CCTAAATGACTGCAATAACTTTTTAATCGTGCCTAAATGACTCCAATAATTTTAGAATCTTGCCTAAATGACCCCAATAACTTTAAAATTGTGAATAACTTCTCTCTGTCACATCTTTTTAAAAGTTTACTTTTTTATTTTTACAGGCTATCTTGTTTACAGCAAGTTCGTCTTGTTTTAAAACAGGATATAAACTGGTACATGACGTGAATACTATTAGGAGAATGTCAGGTGAAAAGGGCATAAAAGTCGAAAAACACTAATATCATGTCCTTTTGCAACTTACAGGCAAGGTTTGTTTTTATCACTTGAGTTTGTAGGAATTCCGAAAAATACATAGTTCAAAGCAGCAAGAGAAAATTACAAACTATATTCTATAATACGTGTAAATACCTGTAAGGTAGGCACTCTGAATCCCTAGTTTTTCATATTCGATTGGTCTATTCTTTAAACTAATTTGTAAAGGACTTACCACCACACGTCTCTATTTTTCTTTGATTTTCGAAATTTAGAAAACAGACGAGAAAATACAATACTTACTACATACTTATATTGCAGCAAATACAGTTCATTTGAGTGAATGTAATTTTGAGCAGTTTCAACTTTCCCTTTGTCCTAGTCCTAGCGACAAAGGGGAAGCAGAAACAAAAAATTCCAATTTACATTTCGAAAATTGTCGTTTATTAAAAACCATTAAAATTTAACAGTAACTTGATAAAATTCTATTATTTTCTATGTATAACTTAAATGCTATACATTGAACGTTGTATCTAGAGCTTATCTAAATCCAAATTGCTGTGGAGCAATGGATGGAAAACATTCGAATTCGAGCTCCTAACCTGACTGGATCCATCAATTATAACTACAAGGGATTTTTTCTATCGTTTTGTTGGCCGTAGTATATGCAAAATATCGTTTCATTTTGGTTGACATCGGAGCAAGTGGTTCGCAATCAGACGGCGGCATACTCTCCAGATCGTTAATTGGAAAAACATTGAACACATTGAACATTGAATACATTGAACCTACCTACGGACAAAAAAGTAGGAAACAATCTTCTTTTTCGTGTTATCGTAGGCGATGATGCATTTCCACTTCGAAAAAACATAATGAAGCCATATCCTGGAAGGGAAGGGGATTATTTACACAAAGACGAATCTTCAATTATAGATTATCGAGGGCAATAATGGTGTCCGAAAACGGATTTGGAATTTTAGCTGCACGGTAGAGAATTTTGCACACGTCACTCAACTTAAGCTTAGTAAAATTAATTGTGAAAACATGTGTTATTTTACATAATTATTTACTAAAAAAGAAAGACATGTGTAACATTACGGCGGACGTTGCAGTCAACGGGAAAACAGTTAATGGAAATTGGCGCGACACGGCATACGTCAATATGTCAAATATTCCAGCTCAGGGAAGTAATAATCATTCAATGTCTGGATCAACAATAAGGGACAAATTTTTGGATTTTTTACCGTGCAAGTAGTCTACCGCGACAAGAAAATATGATTAAATAGTTTATTCTACAACAGTAATTTACAAGAATGCATGAGAATACATTGTATTTGTATCAATTGAAATAAAAAGAAAATAAATATAAATTATGCTCTAAGAGTAGTTATATAATGTTGAGTAGACACTAAGCTTTTTGTCTTTTTCGTTAATTTTTCGAAGTTTTACAGCCACAAGATTACCAAGTACCGAGAATTCATCCTTGTCATTTGATTTGAGAATATTCAGTAAAGATTCATTAAATGGATCCAGCTTACGTTTCTATAATCCATACAAAAAATCTGAATTAACTCTAAATATTGCATAAAATTTAGTTGAATATATTAATGAATGAAAGCTTAATGGTTATCATACTGAGCTAAATTTGATATGGATTGGGAAGGAGTAAACAACAAACTAGACGGATTTCTCCCACTAATTCGTAGAATTGTCCACAATGGAAAAGGAGTATTTATAAAATATCTATTTTGTTCACCTGCATTACTAATTTGTTTATAAATATTACACTGCACTACACTAATACACTTCCCTATATGATTATAATTTTAGTTTTTAATCCATGGCAGACTGAAGGAGATCGCTGGGGATGGAGACATTTGTCTCCAGACTATACGATTTTCAAAGCAAGAGGGGTGATCTGGTGCAACGAATTAATTCGTTTGTCAACGAAAGCTCGGCAAATTAGCAAAAATTAATGCCAGGTAATTAAAGAATTTCTGGGTCGACACAATATAACTATTTACCTTCATCTAATACTGATACTAATGTACATTTTTGTATAGGAACAACCCTGAGGACCTTCTTCGTTAAGTGTACGAACACCACCCACCTAAATGTGTTTACATATTTAAGGCAGAACTGCTTACAAGGTCGACCTTGCGGAATTTTATGAAGAGAGCTGTATTGCATTACCATCCAGATAAGCAGGTCAATTTTGACAGACTGGAAATGTCTTTGTAAGTTAAATTATATTACTAAACTTTCAGGATGAATTCGTTTATGTACACGAACGTATCACAAACAATCTTTCGTTGTCTTACCGCTGCACTTCAACATTCAATAGGGTCGACCCGGAATTCTAACTTTCTAAAGTTACTAAATAAAGTGAGTAAATAACTTTCTATCTTTCTATTCTTTCTTTCTAATTTTGACTTTCAAAATTCTAATTTCGCATTGAAGATATGTATTGATTAAATTTTATGGTAAATAAAATAGACAAATGTACAATACTAAATAGATAATTTATGCGTTACTAAGTTTTTTCGTTACGTGACTTTTTATGGGTTTGACGATTCGTCTCGATTTAGGTATTGTGCATCGTATTATTAGTCAGCTGTGCTTGTCGTGGGTTTATCTAAGCTACTGACTAGGTCGATTCAAACCGCTTATTATGAAAAGTTTTACAATAGCATTTTATCTTGTATCTTTTATTTTATAATTTAACTTTTATACCAGGCAGAAATGGTAATAAAAATTCGACGAGTTTCAGTTTAGGTCGCACATTTGTTTGGGAAATAATACAAGAAGAGGGCTCCCTATAATTTGGAATGCGTTAAAGGATGCTTAAGTTAAAGTAATAATGCATACTAATTTCATTAAAAAGGTCGACATTGACATACGTTTTGCTTTTTAGTGGCCCTCAGAAAATGATTGGGAGGAAATTGCCGATGGATTCTGCAATAAATAATACTTGCTAAACTGCGTTGGCGCTATCGACAGAAAGCATGTAGTTCTTCTTGGGACTTGGGGTCGACCCTACGAAAAAAGCCAATCGCAGATCTCTGAACATTTGCGGACCACGCAACCTTCCCGAAACTTCTTCGGCTATATGCCTTGCTATTTTGGGAGAGACGAAGCGTTTCCTTTATCCACAAACATGACGCGCCTCTATCCAGGAAAAGGATTAAAATGTACAAAAGCGAGTATTTAATTATAGGTTGTCTAGAGCTAGACGATGCATCGAAAATGCTTTTCAGAAGGCCTATTGCAGCAGAGCCAAAGCAAGTTGAAAACATAGTGTTAGGTAAAGCAAATAAATGTGAGTCGTCTCATTCGAGATTGATTCTTCAAATCGAGTCTTTAAATTTTCGGAATCGCTTAGTACATTTTCCATAAGATTCTATTTTTGTTAATTCACGCTTGTGTAGCGTTGCACAATTTTGCAAGAAAAGTGGACGATTCCAATCGGTTTGGGAGACGATTCTATTGGAATGAACGGTGACTGGGGCCGTGAAAATCCGCCATCTGGATTGATTGGCGACAGGGTTTTGTCAGGTGCTACTCAAGAAAGGGTTTAAAAAAATGAGGGATGATTTAATGAATTGTTTGTTGAACGTAGGGGCTGTTGAGTGATAATTGGGTAGGTTTAAGCAAAAAATGCTTAAATATAAAAAGCCAATACAAAACGTCATTTCAGAAATAATAAATTTTCACTTTTCACTAATTTTTCATTTAGTTTTCACTAAATAAAAAGGAATTAAATGAATGCATTGCCTAAAATGATCAAAATGTTGTTTTAATTCTATTTCTGATTTATAAAATTTTGTTGTTGTTCTCAGTTAAAGGTTTTTTACATAGTCGACTCTTCGGTTTGAAGATGGCTGGTTAAATCAACTACGGAGTACATTGTTTCAAATAACATCTTCGTAATTCTTGACATAAGATGATCTGCAATCTGAGGTGACGTAGTCCTAAGTTTACTTCCAATGAACATGCCAAAATGATAAAACTGGTCCTTTGTCTCTTCAGGTTCTTCAAGCACCTTCAAGATTTTTTCATTTATTAACTTGTCCATGGCATCTATTCTCCGTTTTCTGCCCTAATTTTACAAAGCAAAGTGGAACACAAAAACTCACTAAAATACAAAACTAAATATTTGCAATTTGGGTCATTACTTTAGCAGTTGAAGTTGTAGGAGTCGACTCAATAGCAGCAGCTTTGTCCTGAAAACGAAGTAGAATTAACATGTGCATTCAATAATATTAAATTTTATGTTGTCCTGTTATTTTGGGTACCTTTTCATTTTGCTCATCATTGCAAGTGCTTGCAACATCCTCTTGATTTTGTTCTTCGATGGAGTCGTCTCCGGGATAATTGGATTGGGTGCTGGATTGGATTAAATACAATAGATCGTACAGTTATAAACTTGAATTTACGATGGTTTAATTAAGGCACTTTTTCGTGTTTTACTTTTCATTTTCTTCATTGTATGATGATAACACCCTATCCATTGAGCCAAAATACTCCCATGTCTTTTTACCGCTTGCCCCGTCACCACTTTTCCCTTTAAGGTTCGTTTTTAATTTGAAGTAGTGGTCCCGTAAAGTTTTCCATTTCTTCTTGCATTCAGCACCTGTGTCGACACAATATGATCATCTTGTATTTAAAATTTGAATTGTAAAGAATTGCAAAGACATTTACCGGTAACACTCTTCCCTTTTATTTTTAAACCGTCCGCAACTTCGTTCCAAGCGTCAATTGGAACGTCAAGCGTTCCATGTTTAGGGTCACGACAATTAAAAAGGAATGGTCGACTCTCTACCTTTCTTATTAATTCAAAGATACATTCTCGTTCTGCTAAATTGCCGTGAAATTGGAACTCGTCTTCATTTTCACTAAATGACTACAAAATTTTAAAGTATAAATAAAAGTTACAATTTTCAATCAATTTTGAAATAATTTAAATTGTATAACTTGTGTCGACACAATATTATTTACCATTTTAAAAAAATTAATAGCCAAATGCTGTTAAACTTTGAAATAGGTATGATCCGTACGTAAAATGTGACTTCTGTGTTTATAAGCAAAAAACACGGGAAATAAACATTTTCGGCTTCTTCAGAAGAAACTTCTTTTTTTCGTCGGCGCGTAAAAATATTTTGCTGCTCGAGCAGAAAAAAAGCGATTGTGCGAAAACTTACGCTTATTTACGCGTCCAGCAGAAAAAGCGACAGCAAAAAAACCTCCGAAAAAATTTCTGCAGCAGCAAGCTGCCACACCAGTGCGAACGTAGCGCCTCGCTTTTTTCGGTCGGCAGCTAGCTGCTCGATGAAAAAAGCTCGCAGTACGAATGTGCCATTACTCCGAATGTTTCCCAGTCCGAATAAATAGGATTAGCTTTTAAACAATAGAAAAGGGTTAATCTGAAGGGCTTTGGAAAAGGGTACAACTCAAAGCATTTTCTAGTCCGACTGTTTCCTCCTATGACCAATTTTTTTGCTACAGTAGTAAAAGAGACGCTGTGACAAAAGAAAAACTTATACTTGGATACTTATACTTACACGTCTTTGGATACTGGTTAATAAAATGAGAACGTATGCACATGTGGTTTACATGGAATATTTTTTTTTTGATTTTTGAACACGGTCAATGTACGATGATGCCATGCGCAAGCCGCAAGCATTCTACCTAACAAAATATTGTCACATACCAGGACGTATAATAATAGGTAACATGGTAACAAAGTACAAAAGTCATTCAGTTTACTTGAGTCATTGAGTGAGTACTTGAAAGGATTATTTTATCAGTCATCTTCAGAAATGCGTATTTTTGTAGCATGTGAACATGTTGGGAAAACAATCACCACTTAAAACACATACTTTGTACATGCGATTAAATTGTGCAACTTCATTAGCTCGTTATACGGTTATGGAATGCTAAATATAATTTTCACCCTGTAACAATGGTTTACTGTTACGACTCAGCGTTAATCCAAAGTGAGAGAAAATTGGAAGGAAAGGGTACTATCACGGTACTATGAAGGGTAGTTTTTGGCTATGTATAATGCATATATGCATATAATGTCTATTCCATGAAATGTTAAAGTAATGTTCAAAAAAAACATGCTCCTGATTTCTTTGTCTACCAAACTGCAATGAAGCATGAGCGACATATGAGAGTCTCAGTATGTAGTAGTAGTGAAAGTGAAACTAAAGTTAAATGCTTGTAAAAGTTGTGTGATACCAGAAAAAGGCAATGAATATTTAATATGAATACGCTAAACGTTGTACGTTATACATAGGTCTGTCTAGAGCTCAATAATAGTTCATCTAGCGAAGTGATTTCGCTTCTTTTGTACACTTCGACTGTTTGGTTAATTTTAGTGTCAGTATTTCCAAGAAAATGTTATCCAACGACTAATTTCTTAAATGGAAACTAATCCATTACTGGGCTATTCTACCGAATACAAAGCAACTAAGCAACTCATCGCATGATGCTATTAACATTACTGAACACAACAAAAAACATCACATCATTTTCATTTAACTTTCCATCCTTTCCTCAATTAAGTTGTCTTTCGTCTACTTGTTGAAAGCAGACTTTCCTGAACCATAATATGTTCATGTATGCATAATGACATTAATAAAGATGCTTTAGAATGTCTTTTTAGGTAGTTCTAAACTGGTATTACATATTATATCCATGGAGTCAGTGACTTTTCCCCAGGCGCACAGACTCGGGTTGTTTTTATATTTGTTTAAAGCGTCCTATATATTTTGCTATCCTGCCTTTCGTATTATGTCATTATGTCCGATTCAGACTGAATTTAATATCATTAAAGTAATACTTCTCCTCGGGTGCTGTTTCTTACAACAATAAATTTCCATTTGTGTGTATTCGTCGTGAAGAAGCCCATGACATTTTAATTATCATTTTATCATTTCTGTACTTACTACACCGTCAGAGAATAAAAGGAAGTAAATTAATTTTTGAATTAATTAATTAATTCACTGGTTTCCTTCAACATGAACTTACATTACATACATCAAGGTTACAATATTGTGGGTCGACAAACTAAAAGAAAAACTATATTCATGCCATCTTGACAATATAAAATGTACTCATCAAGCTGCTTTTTGGTGCTGTATAATATAATTACATTATTATAATTAAGTAAGACTATCATTCTATTGAAAAAAACAAATGACGGGCCACTTAATGACAGTCAAGACGTATAACAAATCTTTAAACTCCATATTGCAATATCAACCTGCTTGCATTAATGTTGACAAGAATTTTCAGAGTTTATTTTGGACTGTTTGCAAAACAGGGAATCATAGGAATAAGATGTCAGTGTGCGTGAGAGAAAAGAGTCTAGTGGGATAAGATTCATCATAAGATTATTAGGGATAGTGAAGAGGCTTGCAGTTTGCAGAGTTGGAGATTTGTGAGCTAAGAATTAATATGGCACACACAGGCTTATACGTTGGTATACTCCAAATAATTTTTCACAGCAATATTTTTCAACTTTAGAGTTTTCTACCTTATTTATTATAATGATGATTAGCGTGATTTATTAATTAGCTTATGAATCGCAGTGACTGTGACTTGTGACTGTGATATAACGGATATCACGGAACCCATATGGTACACAAAGAGAAAATACACTGGATACTTATTCCATAGCAGCGCCATCAAGTTTAATAAAGCCAACTGCAATGCTTCACAGTGTGAATGCGTTCAACATTACCAATGTGTTACTCTCCACATTTGAAAAAAATGAAACACCACTGCTTCATTACAGTCAACTAAACCTTTTTTTGTTATTTTCTCCTATTCGCTGAACGCCACTAGGAAAGTGGCATTTAGTGAAAAGATACACAATATTATTGTTGCACAACAACAACACAAGTGACGGTAGCGGGGCGATGAGAATTGCTTGGGAATAATAATGAAAAACTTCACGGGAGAAAGTACTACAGCGCTACTCTGTTGCTTAGTGTGCTTAGGGCAAAGAAAAGGCTCATAAGAAAAGAAATGGAGTTTTGTAAAGAAAAAAACATCTTCATCATTTTTTTCACTGGCTACCATCGCATCTTCAGGTCATCATGATAATGAACAGGAAATAGGATCACCATCACGACCACACCGTCCAGTCAGTCAAACTTGCACATCATATGAGCAACTGTACACGTGTTTCCCCTCCATTTTCTCTACAAGAAAAGCTAGTATATGGCTGAAACCTAGACTGCCATTTCCCCACGCAGATTCATTACAGCATCAGCGTTGAAGCACCAACAACCTCTTTTCATGAAGAAGCCTTATACAAAATCAGAATCAGAGAGCAAGCAAGTTGAACAATCTCAGTGTTGGGTTTTTCTTCTATTCAGATTCTCGTTTACTTTTATTACAACTTTTTGTGTAGCAGAAAGAATAACAAACGTGGGTCTTTCCTCTGAATTACACAACAGCAAAAAGAACTGCAGGTGGCAGGTAGACCAGAATGGAGAAATGGGCTTTCTTTATATATTCTTATTCTTGCCCATCATCCTTTTCGCGTTGGTGAGCACGTACATACCTACGTTGATGTATGCCTCAAGGAAAGGATTTCGACAGTGGGTTTCATGATTTAATTTCACAACAAATTATTTCCATTCCATCTTCTGCTTTCTCTGGAGAGTCTTTTCTTTTCCACGTCCGACAGAAGAAATAAAAAAGCCGGAACATATTTATATTTTATATATACTTCTACTTAGTAGTAGCGTTAGTACAGTTTCTTGGTATTGTTGTTGTCCATAATTATTATATAGCTGTTGGCAGAATATGCTAGTATTACGACATTAACGTCAAGCAAATATGAAGTGCAACAAAGTACAAAGTTCATAGCACAAGCAAACTTAACCTTGTGTTGCTACTTGCTACGCACAGGCAAAAACAAACACAAGTTTACTTTCGCTGCTAGAAAGTCAACAAGGTTGTCAATAATAGAGAGATGCTGCATCAAAAAAGTAACCGATACAAAAATGTACTTTCCCTACTGCAAAAATAAAACTATGATTCATAAAAATATACAAAGAAAAACAGAAAAGTTTGTTTGCAGAAAATCTATTTTTGAAACACGTCAGCTTCTTGATTATTTAATGTTTTGGTTTAATTTTATTTCAAAACGGTAATCGCCGATTACAAAAAATGTTAAAATGATGGTGTCTGCTGGAATATGCAGACATACAGTAAGTATATATATTTTTTTAACTTTTTGACATTTTATATGAACAAAAGATTCGTGAGAATACCTTTGGGAAACTTTTGTGGTAGAATTCAGGATTACAACTTTTTCATTATTGAAGTCAGACTACGGATTCGAATTGAAATCCATAATTCACAATTTGGATTACTGTAGAGTGGATTACTTACGCTAATAACTAATAGCTTACTTTGCAACTCTTACACAATCTGTACATAGGTAACCTGTACATACCGATGTGTACAAGTTACGCTACCGCTACCAAACAGCACATAACATATTATATTACGCATGTTTCTATAGTACGCACATTACGCAGTGCGGGAAAATGACCGACATCTGCATTACAAATCATTTAAATGTGGAAAACCACCAGAACACAACAAAACAAGTTTGTAACATGTTG
Organism: Sinhomidia bicolor; assembly: GCA_027743785.1. Taxonomy (NCBI): domain Eukaryota; kingdom Metazoa; phylum Arthropoda; class Collembola; order Entomobryomorpha; family Entomobryidae; genus Sinhomidia; species Sinhomidia bicolor. Next base: position 6,697 of record JAHZMT010004860.1, on the reverse strand, counting down.
AAAAGGGGTAAAGTGCATTTTCATGTAAACTATAAATATAAATCAGTCTAACAGCAGCATTAAATTCACAAAGGGTCATGTACACTACCACAGAATCAGCGCGACGGGATAATTTACAACAATGATACGTTCCGTCAATTTATCACATCTTTTGAAGAAAATCTTTGATGATCTGTAACATTCCATTTTTTTGCAATGAATGACACTATACAATTTTGCAGTTTTGAACTGAATAAAGTCACTTGTTCATTTTACCCAAACTCTAGAATATCATCATATCATCATCATCAGACTGCTGGGTTCTTTCCTGTTTATTGTGCCATTTTTATGAAAAGATTTTATTTTCTTTGAATGTGTGTAGTATGGATACACAACATTGAATAAATATGTACTAAACATTTATCATGCTGATTTACGACAACAAGTCATTAATCATTAAGTTATCGCACACATTTCATTCATAAAACTTGCAAACAAGCGGTTTCTATTAGATCTTCGTTAGTCAATTTATTTCCAAACATGAAAGCAAAGATTCTCTTCAATGAATCTTTCAAAAATGTCATTGCGGCACTAGCTACTTCATTCAAAAAACTTGCTGAAAAATGATTCTCATTATTTTGCAAATAAATTCCGCTAGTCGTTATTCCCTTCCTCCTTCCATTATATGAGTTTTCAATGCAACTGTGCTGTGAATATGATGCTGACAAAACGTTGCTATTTCAACAGAGAAATGCGTGCGTGGTCACTTGCATATGGAACAAAGCAGGAGAAAAAAAGAATACGATGAGATAGTATTCAATGATTTGGGAAATAAAATGCAGAGTTTGGTAACTTTTTCTTCTGTTACTACAGTTATTATTAAATAACAGCAGTTTTGTAAGTGGACAGAAGCTGCAAAATAACTAACTTGAGCAAACAACTTATAAAGAAAAAAATTGTTTCAATTGAAGTCATCAAAGAGCAATAAAATGCTGTAATAAATCGTAACTTGTGACTTATAGAAACAGAAAGAGGTTGGGCTGCAGCAGCTTTAATTTGTAATCTATTTGTAGTAATTTGACTTTGTAATTTATTTTACAATTTATCGAGAACAAAAAAATACTTGTAAATTAACTTTAGGAAAAGTTATTTGTATCTACCTCTACCTTGTAACCAAATCAGAACAGCTACCAATCTCTGTTAAATCGGTGTACAGTGCAGTGTATGTACGCTGCTTTGTAAATAGATTTATGGCAAAATATTCAATTAAGCAGTCCTACCCAGTCACGGCGATGAGGGTAGGAAATCAGAAGTAAACTCTTCATAGACCTTGTATTTAGTGTATCTCCCTTGGAGCAATATTAAAAGGCAGTATAAAGCTATCCATGAGTTAGTATGTGCCATGTAACATACTTTAAGCATAGAGAAAGTTCTTTTGAAAGGAAAATAGGTTCACAATGAAATGAATGTATAAGTAAGTAAATATTCGAAAAAAAAATTTGTATGTTGCCTACCAAACTACACTATATATTTCTTCGGAACCCGGACCTACATTCAACTTGTGATGTGATTGAGTTGAGACAAGCAACAAGGAAATGGCAATAAATTAAGTGAAATAAACAAAATTTACACAACGCACAAAACAGCAAACCGCACATAACTTATTGAGGAATGAATGAACCTACTGAAGGAGCAAAAGCTGAAGTTGGAGTAAAACAACCGCTGATATTTTCTCTTGTCAGAGAATACATACCGTTAGTCCTAATCATCACGGTCTGCTTTTTGAGCGTCCTCCTCACAAGTATAGATCAGTATGCTAGATTTCTGATGGAGAAAAGAGTACATAAATAGGATCGGCTTGAATTTTCCGAGAATTCTCTCCACTATTACCGCATTCTAGCCAACGTTTCAACCGCTATTCACTGTGAGAACTCAAAACTTGGGACTCCCAAAACATAGGATTGCTTCGAAGTGAACTGCAATGTTAGTACAGCGTACACAGTGAACACGCTGAATATTATTATTATTATTATTGTACACGTTTGCTTAGCCACCCACAGTGCGGTCTCGTCTCAACGTTTCAAAGCTCATTTCTAATATATTTTTTGTAGACAATGTAGTGCAAACAGCACAGCTAACTAAATGGGTATTTCCTCTGTCCTGTTTTGCTTTCCCTTTAGTTGGCTCTGCGAATTCCTGCTCATGAAGCAAAACTAAAGTAAATATTTTAGAAGATTGTGTACACAGAGTACGCACAATCATCACATTCAATTTAGTCTTCTTCAAACCTTGGCTAAATTGCATTATATGTGCTGGAAGCATAGCAGCACGTATTACAACAACTACATATTTGTTTTAAGCAATTTTTTATAACGGGACATGCCATCCTCTCGGTTATGCTTGCCATTTGCTAGTGTGCATATGTGTGTTTTGCTTGCGTTTACACGTTTAGGAAAATTGTCAAGTAAGCACGTGCGTAGTATAAACTTGGGAGTTCAAAAGTCTGACCAAGTCATCAAGTTCCTTCATTTGTGGGATTAGTAGTTGCAATTCCAAATAAATTGATTAAAAGTGATGAGGTACTTGGATTAAGTGAGTAATCATCTAATGTTTAGAATTCCTTGTATAAGTGACAGGCATGTAATTCGGTACCAAAGGAACCAGAAAGTTGCAATGGTCAATAGCAACGCTTAAGACCCCAATAAAATTAGACATACTTCGCAATATAGTCATTATACGGATTTTTGTGCGTGCGTTCCTTGGCACTTGGACAAAGAGTGTCCCACGCACAAACGTAATACATTATGTAATTCGTGTCATCGTAATATGATACATAATGTATTTACAAAGTTTTGTAGTTGGTGAATTCTGATCGCGGTCTGTATTGTCAACACAAGTTGTATGGACACAATCTTGGTTGAATAATTCATGAAATAACAGTCGTAACTATGCTGATTTAATCAGGCGTTTATTTGAATGTCTAATGTAGATAGGTACATATTATATAGTCATATAGTCTCTAATTCTCTGTGACACAGTAACTACCTACTATTGTATGTAGTATTAACGGACCTACATTTATGATGAGAATGTTTATTAATACAGCTAGTAAAACTATCATGATTCCGTTTCTTGTGCGTATTTACGTATAATATGTGTCCAACTTTCCCTGATAGTTTTATCAGATGTGCGTATTGTTTAGAAATAAAAGCAATTTACGATACATTTTTTATCAAGTTCCGCATTGCAAACATCTACATGTGTGTTGTTCTTGCACTGGCTTAATTGAGCCGTACAAAACAAAACGCACAGAAAAGAAATTTTTTTACAACGTACCATAGTTTATACGGCATTAAAAGTCCAAAATAGTTTAAAGCCAATCTCAATTAAGCCGCAAAAATTTATTTAAACTGATATTTATCATTGATAGCATAGCATTTATTTGTATCGCTCATTCCACCACCAGTATCGTACACACCGGGACGTAGTTCATTGAGATAGGCATGAGTATATGTGGGGTGGTAAAGGAATGCAAATGTGTTTGAACCAGTGACGACTAAAGAAGAAATCAAAGCATGCGAATTAGAATGCGGAAAATGTAGGGATTGTCTAAATGAATGATGCCATGGTGGAATGGATGATCAAACAAATCCCTTGTTTATGATTATCCCTGTATGAGATTGTTCATTTACATATACTACGCTGCCGGCAAGTCATTCTGAGAAATTTCCGGCAGAGGGAAAATTCCAAACCAAAGTGAAAACTGGGTGCAATCACCGTGTGGCGCATACTTTTCTTTGGTCTATAAAAAATTGATACCTGCGTTCCTTAAGCGTACTTGGGTATGGGTATCAGTATTCGGTACACATACAAACAGCTTGATGATGTTCTCACAAAGGAGCATCAAGTATAGCAATGATAAAAAAAACGCCTATTTAGATTAGCTATTCGTATTCCGTATTTGTTCACCTTAATGCATAGTCAGTCATAATGTGTATTTTCTAAAGAAAATAATAATGATGATTACCAACTCCTGCGCAACTAAGTTAAGGAAGGGCACCCATTCTGAGATGAAAATGTCTGCATCAAAATACAAATGATGCCTACGTCCTTATTTAATTTAATACTTATATTGCTTTTAGCATATTTTATTGAAGCCAAAATATAAATATGTGACGCTTAATACTTGCATTACTAAAAAATATTAATCGTTATGTAAGCAGATAAGCTTGTGGAGAGCATAAATGCTCTCTCAGGATGCAATTAGAACAAGTGAAATAAAAGTGATTCAAAGGTATAGAAATCCCATATTATTTGTTTTATGTAAAAGACCAGATTTATCCTTGTTGAAAAAGGTTTAGTTACGTAGTTTCATGACTAAAATATGATAAAGATGAAAAAATAATTGCTTTAGAATTATTTTCCGTCTAGTCTAGATACTAGTCTAGTACTTTTAGATACTCCAGTCCATTTTCTTCAGCTCTGCTTATTTTTGTAAAAACTATTTTGTTCATTCTTCATATCGCATCAGCTTCTTCAACCGTGTACACCATCCCGTCATTTGCATTGATGCAAATAATCTGTTTAGCTATTATAATTATCTCATATCCTCTTTCAGCATCAACCGCGCACAATGCCGTGTACGCTCCTGTAGCTTTCTAGAATCATTATTATAATCGTACCACTATACTGTCCGTAAATGCACGCTAATTTACTCTACATATTTTGGTGGCCAGTAACTCCAGATGTCACCAACAACGGATGCCATTGTATACCTGCTCAAAATGATGACATACATATAATATTTTGCATTGTGCGACTCACCTCTTGAAATGATATAATAATATATCATATCAACATATTGTATGTTTTACGTACCACTTTCAACTTGACGCAACATTCAATTATTCCATGAAACATAACCCACTGCATACCTACTTGGGTTCATTCATTCACATTCCAATTTATTCGTCAAGGCAAATAATGAAACGAACACGGGGACACAACACAACAGTCAGCGAAGCAGTCAATCGAATGGAATACTATAGGCATGTATTTTATAGTACTTTTCTCTCACAGAAGAATCAACATACTCCACTATCCATAGACATGATCGCGGTATGGCGAAAAAGAGAAAGCACGACAGTGAGAAATGACAACTGTTGTGTGTCTACCAGCTTCTGATGAAAGATGAAGGGGAAAGCTAATTTATAGCTTTTGGTTTTGAAGCAAGTGATGATGAAGACAAGGTGGAGAAGTTGGAGAGACGTGCAATATTTCAACAGCTGTGCAGTAATGAATCAGTACCAATAATGATGATAGGCTTTCCCATACCATGCGTAAATATTATTACTTTAGCCTATTATTCTGCTGGCTTCTCCCTATCAGCAGAGCAGTTACAGGGGCAGAGTGACATCGATTTCGTATAGTTTGGCTTTCAATACAAGACTATTATTATTACTGTATGGCATATATAAGTCACTGAAGCATATTTTTCCAAGTTTAGTCCGGATACGGGTAATTGATTTTGCACATTTGTTCGGGAAGACGCTGTCACTGCAAAGAATTAGTTTTAGCGATAATCATCATCATCCCCACATGCTATAAAGCGGATAGAGAACGCAGACAGACAGAAAATACAAGACTGGTGCAAGTGATATGGCAATTTTTGGCTGGTGAGCAGTAAGCAATGTTGGAGATTTGCATTTCTTGAGACCTACTTATTAAAGTGGAGTACATAATGCACAGTGCGAGAGAGAGAGCTAGATAGATAGCTCTTTTGTTGTTAGTTAGCAATAAGTAGTCTCTTGTTCAGTGCTGAAATGAGAGAAAAAGACAGCTCTCTCTAGGAAACCAGTAAAAGCTGGTAGTGATGGACTATATTGCTACTTATTAGTAAGCAATGGTTCAATGCAGTTCCATGGTAAATTGGTTGACTGAACACGTTACGTGAACAAACAGGCGTATTGTCTATAGAAGGACGTGGCCTGTCATGCCAAAATGCACATTTATAAAGTGGCTTATTAGCACACGACACACAAAACGCCAAGACACACTGCCAAGTGAATAGAGAGAGAGAGAGAGAGAAGCCAGCTAATAATAATTATGTTACGTGCTATTATGAGCCACTCTAGAGAAAGTTACAGAAATGTAAAGAATACTAGTAGTGTGGCGAAAGAAGGGAGAAAATGACACGGTAAAAGGAGGAAAAGAAAAAAAAGTGAAGAATGAGGTGACGTGGAAAAGACACTTGAAAATTGGTTTAGTCGATTTAATAATCTTCCTCCTCTCTGCTTCTCCCTTGTCCGTATTTGCATTTTGTGTAAGGATGAATGTATGTACAATATAAATGAGAGAAAGTACAAAAATGGAAAGAAGAAGAAGAAGAAAGACATCAACCAAACAGAAAATGTAGTCAAGTAAAGAATTCTATTTTTACATATGACTTGATACATATATAGAGAGATCAACCAAGAGGAAGCATCTCTTAGAGCACACCCCTCCGGCACTAGACAGATTTTACATGGTTCTGAAAATTGCTCTGGGAACACAGAGAGAGCTGGTACCTTTCTCTCTCCAATGAAAAGTAGTCTATTCTAGGCGTGTTGAGAAGCCTGCCTCTGTGCTACTACCGTTCTTTAGGAAAATATAACGAAATTATCTGTCATTCTTCGTTTCGTTTTTGTTGGTTGTTACTGTACTGGAATTTTGTTAACTT
>JAHZMT010004859.1:0-27297 GCA_027743785.1 Sinhomidia bicolor | reverse complement strand
CTTTCCTTTTCTCAATCGATCATCACTTACCGAGCCAGTTAGTTTATGAAAAGAGTTTTATAGAACTCTTTCTGCTTTGAAACATTCCCGGAATGTATCTCGTGCTGTTAGTTAAAATATTCTCCTCTTTTTCAAGTATTATTTTTCTGCCTCGTGAAAAAAACAAAGGTTTGTTTTGTAACGGAATATATATATGATCCTCCATAATAAAAAAAAATCCTTTTTTTGTATCAGAGCAGACAAATACAAAGAGGCATTCATTCCTTTACATTTTTTGTCTACATTCCCATTCAACTTGCGATTTTTAATCAGACTGTGAAATGATAAAGTATATTCTATGATGATGATGACATGACATTGAGCATGATCACAAAAAAAAACTGCAAGCTTCACCGCACCCTCTTCTGTAATTTCTTCCTCATCGTCAATTGAAATTGTACAGTATTGCAGATAACAGAATGCCAAAAAAGCGTGCCTATCAGTACAGGAATTATTTTTACTGTAGGAAAATAAAAGTATCTCATTTTCTTTCTTTGTCCATTGTATTCCCACTTTTCCCTTTCGTTCCAAATAGCAATAAACACAGGTATAGATGTATATATATAGGGGACACACACTCATTATGCATTCTTCGTTTCTACACGTGCTGAAGTAATCACAAAAAAACAACTTGTTTCGATCTTCCCAAAAAACACACGTTTGTGTCTTTAGTTCTGTCCTCCTTCTAAATGCATGGTTGACTGGGTATCTATTATTTCTACGCAGCTTTTTCCAAATAAAAAAATTATATAATCATCTCGTATTTTCGTTTCTAGATCAGCAGCATCCGTATAGCATACATTATTAAGGGGTTTTTAATGAATCTCACAGGAAAGAGATATGTGTAGTTCATCACTGGGAAATTGAACAAAAAAAACACTTGTTTCCACTATTGGAATTCTTGTATTTTATGTAAAGGGGTTGCTAGTTTATATAATTTTTTTTTCTTGTGGGGCTACGGCTACACAGGGTGAATAAAATGTAGGTTTCCTTTTTTCTAAATGGATTTTTCATGCCTTGTTTCTTTTTCTTTTATTTATTTCTTTTTTTTTTATATATTTAGGTCCTCCGTGTATTCCAGAGCCGGCATATGAACTGCGAAATCGTGATATTTACATTTCATGGAGGGTAGCATTGGACGAGCGGGATGGGAACTGGAGTTGCGACGCTCCTCTGGGATTCATCCTTTACTATCGAACTCTTGGCTCAATTTTGGATTGGCAAAAACTTATTTTTCAACCAATAGTGCGAAACCATACGTTGAAAGTGAGTGAATAATAATAATAGTAATAATGATAGTTGTAGTACACAGAGAACTAGCTAAGCCATATATGTATGTTGTGTAGCTGACTGTATTGAGTATCAGTTTTTTTACCACTTCCATCCCATTTATTTTCGCAGATTAAACTGTGTGTAGTTTAGAGAAAAGTACAAGACAAATGGTGATCTCTTTAAGAGCATCTTCACGTTTCAAGTTTGCTCTTCTTCTTTTTTCTTCTCTCTTTGGTCTACCGCGTAAAAACCACCACCAAAAAAAGGAAAACTTACACACAGACACACTTACTCCTCACATTCGCATTGAATGACCAGTCAAACAGTCTTCAAGTCGGAATGAGTCACGATTCCCTGCTAAATATATTGTGCAATCTACAAAAAAGAGCGAAAAGTACAAAAAACTACCTAAACGCTAAGCGTTACCTCCCTTTTGGATGATTTTTTTTCTAGCACCTAAACAACATGGTCCTACTATGAATGCTGCGGCTGCTGTACTATAAAATATGTAGGTATATCCGTTCACGTAGTAGCCATACGTTTTAGCGGCGAGTATTAACTAGAAAAGTCTTTCTCGCCTTCTCCTCCTCCTCCTCCTCCTCATCATCTCATCCTCTTCTCTGCTTGATCTTTATGTACGTGAACAGGAAGTTGTAAGTATTACCCAAGAAAAAAATACACACCCAGACACACTTGAAATTACTGCTACTGGTAGCCTGGTCTGGTTTTTTATTTCCCTATAAAATGAAGGAAACGATTGCATTTTTCTCTGTGCTTAATGCTCAGAGGCAAAGCGAAGCACCGCAAAAAAACCATCACATAGAGCAGAAGAGCAAGCAGCAGCATGCATGCACTCTTTTTTTTTGTGAGACGAAAACGAAACAGATAAACTATTGACGATGATGAGGTGGATACTCAAATGGAGTGTTTCACATTCCCTCCCGAGTGAAAAGTGTGTTTGGGAAAGGGAAGTTTGCATCAAAATGAAATAGATGACCGTTCAATCCTGACGGTGGTATACTGTGTGATATGGTATATCATTATATCACCTATTTTCCTTTGCTATAAAATTATTATATAAAAAAATATGTGGTGGGGGTATGGTAGAGTAGTGGTCCTCGTCGTCGTCGTAATACGTTTTCATATCGCTCACAAACACGAACATTATGACCTGTATTTTGAAAAGGAGGATCACCCACAAAAACATACACTACTTCTAACAAAGTCATCATATATATACCTATACTATTATAGAATATCTGAAAGTTTTGGTTGGTTTTATTTTTTTATGAAGGCATATTATTACGTTTTTTCCTCAAACCGAATGATGAAGGTATTAACGCGTTATTTTTTGCTCATGTGTTGTATCATATTATTATTATTATTATATATCCTTTTGCCAAAAGGCATTGTATCAAAGCTAGGAAGAGATGTGCCGATGTGCCTTGGACGTTTTTGAGTAAGTGTGTCTATAAAAAGTCCATTCGAGTCGACAGTGGACCACACGACTGAGTTTGTTTGAGTGAACAAGAAAATCCTGGGAATGATGATGATGACGGTGATGATCATCGCCGTGGTCGTCGTCGTCGTCGTCGTCATCATCATCATCATCATCTGCACTGTTTGTTGTCTCCTCGTGCCCCTCATCCATTTTCAACAGAGTGGCAACAAAAATTACTTTGTTAAGCAGATAATACCCAGCTTCATTATAGCTGCGTCTACTAAAGCACCAAGTATACTGTAATCGAAAACATAACGGGGTATAAAATCCTAGATAAAAGTTATGTCATTATACCCAACTACGGTTTTTTGTATATGTACCTACGTCTATTTAGTAGTTTGAATGAGTGTTCGACGAGGGAGCAAAAATATACAGAAAAGAAATTATTTTGAAAACGGTCAAATGCTCGCTTTCACAGAGGACCTCTACCACCACCACCACACTGCACTGGCTGTTGAAATAAGCTTTTCCCCTCTTGATTCCCTCTTTACAGAAGAGCAGAGCAGAACAACACACACAAAACAGAAGAGTAGCAGTTTATTATCTTTTTTTACTCAATGGTCAGTTGGGCAGAAGGGAAAAAGGGGTAAATATTGTATATGGATAGTTAACTGAAGAAACATGGCATGTATAATGCAATATTTTATGGTTTAAATGGAACTTGTACATTTATATGCCTACACGCACGTTTATATTTATACAAAAGTCAGTATGTATGTATATTGTATAGTCCAGTAAGCTAAAAAAAAAAGAAGAAAAGAAAGATAGAAAAACTGGACATAGAGGAAAGTAGTAAAAATTGATGATTTCCAGTTTAGTTTTGTAACTATATAAAGCTGCGTGTACATAACAGATCAAGAGGAGAAGAAGAAGATAAAGAAGATACATACCTATATGCATGCATATGTACATGCTCATTCCGTTATATGAGCAGAAAGAGTTGATAAAAGGGGGAGGTATTGAGAGAGAGAGAGAGAGAGAGGGAAAGAAAGAGCTTCTTTTGAACAGGACATCATAGTGTGTGTAGATGACTTTTTACTTCTCTTTCTATTACTCTCGCTCCTCATTCTCTAGATCAGAGTTCAAAAATAGGAAATTGATGGCTTAACTTTCTCCCTTGGTGAAAAGAAACGTGATCCGATTGGCAAAGTTTTTCTCACTGTTTTTCTCCTGTTTCCGCTGTCTATTTGTTTCTTGAGAATGTATACACAAACTAGACACAAGTAGAAGAAGAGAAAGAGCAACAAACGGCAGAGTGTAGTGCATATTAGCATGAGCATACACACATGTACATAGTATTATTATAGTACTGCTGCTGGTACTAAAGAACTTTTTAGTCTTTTTTTCACCAGGCAGCAGCAGACTTTATGGCTTTAAATTTGTGGCAAATTTAGCCTGGCCACGCACGAGTGGTAACGAAAGTATTTAGTGAGTAAGCCTTTTATATTACATTTATGTAGCATAACTAACAGAACGGATGGAAACCAAACAACATGGAATATATATATGTGTAGCTTTGCCAATCTACCCGTTTGAAAATTTAATCATTATGTTTACTTCCACCACTTATTTATTTTCTTTTAAAAAGTAAAACTGCAATTTCGTGGAGTGTGTGTGTATGTATATAACATGTAGTAGTAAGTATACTTGTTGGTTTTTTTTCTGCTCACTTTGTTTTTATAGAACATTAATTGCGGGGCAATTTTAAACATGTACATGTTGGCCTTTAACGAGTACGGCACTAGCGGCGACAGTCCATTGATGAGTGTTGTGGTTTCCCAGCAAGTCGGTCATTTCCCTCTTTCCCATGAGCTTTTGGTTGCAAATGTGAGCTCGGTGCGGTTCAACTTTTACAACTTGAATGCCAACTCAACGTACTGCCCCACAGAGAAAATTGGAATCACACTGAAGGAGTGGAGAGGAAGTGATGGTGTGACAGGTTTGTGACAAATTCTGTGTATATTTAATAGAAAACTTTATTTTTACCAAACATGCTCTTTTACCAATGTAAAAGTTGACACAAAAAATTGTAGAATAAGTAGTTTCAAACTGACTGTCTAAATTGCGTTCATCCTCACATACACACATTTCTATGCGGCAATCAAAGTTACATTTTCTTTGCAAACGATAAGTATTATCATGACATGATGTGCAGCAAAAAAAATAAGTTTTTGGTAGGTATACATACATATATGCATACATATATATTTGAAAAGAATGTCAATAAGTCTACCAAGTAATTTCCGTATTATTCACCAAACAAATCTGAAAAAAAAGTTTTCAAAAAAATTCTTTTTTTTCTAAATCCAATTGCAGAAAAAGATGTAAAGTTCGAGTTCCGGAACGAGTATTGGATTGATGGATTGAAACCGTCTACTCCGTATGAAATTGTTCTTTCCGCTGTTGGCTATTCCACGTCACGAACGGCTTCCTTTACATTTACCACACTTACAGAACACGGGGGTAAGTTTAGTCACAATATATATAACAAGCAGACACACACACAAGAAAAATTAGGTGAAGTGCCATTTGCTGCTGCTTCTGCTGTTGGGAGAAAGGGAACGGTAAAGTATTTGCATATACCCACTTCATGGAGCACACACGTCTCATCGAGTGTCTTTATATAAGAACAACTAAGAAAAAAGAAAGTTTAATTCACTTTCTTCTACTCACAAAGATAACCAAATTACAAGGGAAACTTGAATGACGTCTCGCCGCATATACCTTACAAACACACAATCATAAACTATCATCTAAAAGCTTTAGCCACTAAGGAACGTTCAACTTTGCATGACCTTCTAAGAAAAAAGCTTTTTTCCCCTTAATCTTTACATTCCATTATAAATGAGAGACAATTTTTTGTCCCTGTATAAAAAATTCAGAAAAGGAAGAAAAATATACAGAGTTTTTGAAGGAAAACACAATGGGAATAAAAAAAGAGGAATAAGGAAAAGAAAATGATTTTTTTTATATTTTCTATTCCAAGCAAGTTTTTTGCTTCTTCATTTGATTGTCCTTACAACAATGCGTCATCATGGGATGTATTTTTTTTGTGGTTTATTTTTTTTTTTCATTTGACACGTTACAACAGAAACTCCATCGGAGGATGTTCTCAGCACACACAAAGTGACGAGTGAATTGGCTCCATTGTATAGAAAGTTAAAATATCTGGTTCCTGTAGCAGTGACTATACTCGCGTTGGTGGTGGCCACCGCTGGAGCTTTTGTTTATTGCCAAACAAGTAAGAAAATTGTACATATTTTTGAACGTAAAGTAGAACGAAAGAAATGAGAAAGCATGCAGACTGAATGTTGGTTTTACTTAACTTTTATATAAAAAATATATATTGCATGTACAAGTTATAAACGAATATACATGTATACAAACTGTATATAGTGCGCAAAAGTAAGTTATAATATGTGTTCGGCTGTTTGAAAAACGCAACTCAACGTCCTTTTTTGTTTTTTACTCCTTTGGGAATATGCTTGGTAGAAAGAAGACGGAGTGGTGAACAAGAGAATTCATCAAAACGTACGAATGAAGTGATGTACGGACACAATCAACAAAAAAGCATCCCTCATGAAGAGCAATACTACTCTGGCTTGCCATGTCCTCCGTCATGCACGCCTGGTACGGTAGCAATTTTAAAATGCAAGATGCAGCTTTCCTTTTTTATATACAGCGGATTACTTTTTATGTGTGCATAAAAATGTACATATGAAGACTCATCAAATCAACATATATTCATTCACGTACATATCACAAATCATGCGATAAAGCTGAAACTAAAGTGGAAAGAATTATGTGTGCTGTTAATAAATTGTAGTTTATTTAATTCAGTTACTTATTCCTGATTTAACGTTTTTTTTCTTCCTTCTTTCTTGCTCGCTTCCCCCAATACGTATTAGGCTTAGAGGACATTTCTCCTTACGCAACCTTCCAAATCTCCGATCCAAATAAATTTTGCGAGGAAAGTTTCAGTCAGGAGATAGTGGTGGCAAAGTTTCATCCTGTGATGCATGGGGTCCCTCGAGGATCTCGTGACAAATGGATGGATCGAGATCCAAGACATCTACAAGATTCCGAGGATTCCGAAAGTGAAAGCACCCAAAGATACTCTGTGATCCCTCCACAAAGACCTCGTCTGAATAATACTTATCAAATCAGTCCTCCTCAAGCCTACCATTATCGTCAACAGCAGGAACAAGCCCATCATCATCTTGTGCCATCAGTGCCACCGCCGCAGCAGCAGCAGCAAATAAACCAGCTTCACTCTGCCACTGACTCTGATGGCTATACTATTAGTATGAACATGAACACCCATAAAAGCAACATGAAACACTCGCAATCACATCTGCAGCAGCAGCAAAGAGGACCACCACCACCACAAGAGTCGGACGAATCCTCGGGAGCTTCCACTTCTGATCTGTCCATACCAACGGTAACGGAGCCAAGAAGACATTCAAATACTAAAGATAGGTAGGTTTGTTTTTATTCCCCACTCAGTTTCCTATCATCATTATCATCAGACATTAATTAAACCTTATATATACCTATTACGTTGAGAGGGAGAAAAAAAAACTTGTAATTAATCTCATCACCTAACTTTTAAACTTATAAAAACTGTGTAGTATCATTTCATTTCGTTCTTCCAACTTTTAATTTTCTTTGGTTGTAGGAGAACCATGAAGAAAAGCTCCAAGGAATATGGCCGTGTTGCCGATGGAACCACTCATGTAAAAGGATCATCATCATCATCATCGACCAATCCTCGACATGGGAAACGTAAGTCAGCAAGTTCGGATTACTCTATAGCCGTATGACAGATGGAAAATTAGATGCACTTTTCAATGATTATATAGCGTTAGCGAGAGACCGAATCATCCTGAGACTGTGATCTAAAGAAAAGTAATATACTTATAACTAAATATCTTTTAAAAATTCAGAGTTATAATATTTCATAGTAAGGGACCCCTGTTGAGTGGTATTTGGCAGTTTCCAGATGCCATAATGACATAGTCAACGTTTATACCTCCTATTAATCCGAATATTATGGTAGCATATAAATTATATACTAAGAAAATCAATATCATAAATCTCTAAAAAATATCTATTCAATTCAAAATAAATTATCTTTAGTATTTAGTGGAAAACGTTTTAAAGCAATATTTTATGATATACGTATGTGCTTACATAAACATAAAGTATACAACTTATACAATTAATCCAATTTGAAAAATATATATGAATAAAGACTTTTTTATTTTGTCAAACAAAACAACAATTTATTTATTTGATTGCATAATAATTATATTTAAACAGCCATTCATAAATATCATAATAATAATAAAATCATGCACTGATCGTATAGTTATGTTGCAGGTAAGTGTTTATTTATTGAGATGATGATGATGACGATGATCCTTAATTTCTTCTTTGTTGCTGCCTTTTCGACAATGGTGTATACTGATTGGCCAATGTAGCATTCATGTGGCCGTACAATGCTTCGTACGGAGAGTTTCTTACGTTTCCTGCCCGTCTTCGTTTTCTTTCACACTTTCTCAGCCTCTTTTCAATAACTTCTTTTAGATTTTCAAACAACTGAGAAAAATTAAAACGACAAAAAAATTTGCTTTGTTAGAAAGTTCTTACGAATGTTATTATAAAGCACACGTTTTCAGATTACGATATGCTTATTATTACCGTATCCACTTCTGCCCGAATGATATTATCCGAGAAACCGATTCGTGCGTATATTCTTTTAAGAAGAGCTTCACCTAGCACTATACATCAAACGGAAATTGCTCAATTAGTTTTTTTGTCGTTTAGCCTTTGAATTTCTACCACACAGAATTTATAAGAAATATATTTCCGGAAATATAGCTTACGTGCATTCGTCTTAGTTTCATGGAAGTTAAAAGCCACTGGCCAAACAATCTCATGATTGTACATTGACTCTTTCCGCTGTTGCTGCTGCGTAGGACTATGGTAGTCGTGACTAGAGGATATTTGCGCAAAACAGATAAGAGCAATCGCACAAACAAGTATTATTGCTTTTCCATTTACATCAAGACATCCCATGTTTGAAGACAGTGGTGAGGAGAGTAAAGCAAATTTCCCAAAACTTGGCAAATGACAATTTTTGGTCACATTGAATAATCACTGACACGTGTGTGGTGTGGTTTATACACTTGTGTTTATGGCTCCAATATATATATCCTTTTTACTTTTTCGATGCAACTTTTTGCGCCTTGTTAACTCTGCGAAAATGGACAACGTACTGCGTGGTGGGTTTGTCTCGCATGTCAACTCCACTGATGAATATTGAACGTGCAAACTTGGGGGGTTTTGCAAAACAAAACTTTCTGGAGCATGACAGTGAATTTTTCCATGACATGATGATGATGATGATGACATGTCGCAGAAAAAAAGTGCAATATGCTAGTAAAGCCATATGTCAATTATTATTACTTACATCCTCATTAAGAATATACGATCAAGTTCACTTGATGTTTTTTTTGTAGTATATAAATGAGCTGCAGTTAACAGAGTAGTGGAGAAGCTCAAACCCTTTTTCTCTTGATGAAGGTTGAGTATCGCGTGCACATGTAAGCCATTTATTTTATACGTACGTCCCATTCCATGATGTTCCATTTAATGCTCGTATGTGGTATAAACGGAGATGGAAAGTGTTGGGGCGTAATGGTGTTAAAGTGCTTGTGAGTATGTGATGTGATCTATGTGACACGATGGAGTGCAAACTGCTTCGGATTCACCAACCCCAATCATTTTAATCACTTGTTGTGACACTTAAAGACGAAATAATCGTATGTAATATTTGGGAGAATTTAGTCATAAACTTTTCCTCGCGTACTTCAGCCAATGATGTATAGCGTTTAGTGGGGTTATGTAAAAAGAAGGTGATGGCTTTAATGATAACAAATGATGCTTGTGCTGATTAATATGCTCTTTATATATGTCTCATACGTACTTATTATATAATATGGACTTTTACATGCATTGCGTGCATTTTTCGGAATGTTTCGGATTCTGCTTTTCCTTTTAGATAGACAGACCATCAAATAAATGACGATTAAGATTAACAGTATCAATATAAAGTTTAGAGCTGCGTTGCAAAAAGAAAAAAAGAAAATACGCAGAAAGTTCGCCGCTAGTCGGTAAAGATGACTGGACTAGCAACGAGCCTGGAACATAGGAAAGTTACAATTTTGTAAACTTTGACTTTGTACCAAGAAGGGTTCAAGGCAAAAAGATTAAATTGGTTGGTAAGCATACAAGGTCTATAAGCTACTTAAAATGTTGAATTTTCTTTCGAAAGTACTGTTTTGCAAAATAATATAGTTACTTGTCATTGTCATATACCTCAACAACTCATTCTAAATAAATGGGCAGAAAAATTTCGATTTGGAATTTTTCTTGGCTTTTTGGTAAGCTCATTGGAAATAAAATAAACCGGATATGTCATTGACAGAAGATTAACGTACGTGCAGCAGTTGTTGTGTATATAATGGTTTTGCATAGTTTCGTCTTAAACCGTTTTCTTCCACCACACAAATGTTCCGCTAGCATCCCGGATATAAGCTGGATTTAGTCTGTCATACAACAGCACTAGCAGTATTTCCAACTTGATTCAGTCATGCATGTTAAGATGATGACATATGAACTAGAGCCAAACCAACACAACCTACATACCTTATTTTGAATGTTTTTGTGTGTTAGTACAAACATGCAACGTAAATTGCAAAAGTGTTATCCACACATCATTACAAAAAAATGCACTGCCATTTCTCCCCTGCCCGATTAGCTGTCTAGAGTGTAGAAAATAGAAACAGTAGTAGTGATTTCATAAATATAGAGCAAGAGCAAAAAACGTAGAAATTGTAATTTTTTCTCCATGTTTATCATCACCTCACTAACTTCAGCTTTGTGCCAACGAATACTGGTACATGTGTGTATGTGAGTGTGTGTGTGTGACTGGTGACATATATTTAAGCACATGCATCTGTGTTTTTTACGCCATGCAAAAACGAAAATGAAATAAAAATAAAATACGTAGATATGTCAAGCCGTGGTAATCCGCTGTCATTCAAATTTTAGGATCATTACAAAAGTAAAAGCACAACAAATATTTTTTATTGTCATCGTCAGAAAAAGTGCATCTTCCAAAGTAAATAAACAAATTCTCGGTTTACATGTCATTAAACACGTCGACCGCATACTTACCTCTACATACATACGTACATACATACTTGTATTCAATATTATATTATTATTCCAACAATCGATTTCCATTCTCGACAGGGATTTTTACAACTAAAAACGTCTATTTGAAATGCCATAATACGTCTTTTGAGAAATAGGGCGTGAAGAAAACACTTAATTTTCAAAAGTTTAAAAATGCAAAGTACTGAGTGAACCTGTATTGAACGTCAAACGGTCTTCAGGTTTACTCAAAAAAATTAGTCTAAAATAACCAAATAAACTAACCAATACACGAAATTGAAAATGAGGAACAAAAGTGGAAACACGAATCTCGCTGTAACATCAATCCTCTTTGAAGTTGAGACGTACCTCCGAGCGAAAAAGCCACTGCTAGGGCGTTCTGGCTCGTGGCCAGCGTGTTCATGATGTTTTGCCTTGGTTCGTTTATCAAATCTAGTAGCATAGTTGACCAGTGCGTACTCCAAGAGTGCAGCAAAAATAAACATAACACAAGTTCCTGACCAAACGTCCAGTGCCTTGATGTACGAGACGGGAGGAAGATTTTTGTTCATGTTCGCTTGTTGGGTAGCCATCGTCAGCAATCTGGTTAGTTTTTCAATTACAAGAAAAATGTGCAAAAATAAAATCACGCTCAACACATTTATTACATGTCGGTTTGTTTACTTTAAAAAATCCCCTTCAAAAAATGATTACATTTTCGTTTTGCATGGATAAAAAAAGACAAAGTTGGCTAGAGACTTACGTTGTTATACCCAAGGCCGTTCTTGCAGGTACAGCATTTTCATCAAGCCAAAACGACACCCAAGAGACAATGACAAGCATGATGCATGGGATGTACATTTGAGTCAGGTAAAAGGAAAAGTTTCTCGTGAGAGTGAAATCAACACGAATGCAACTGTAAATGCCTGTCGTCGTGAGTCTGTCACAACTTAAGGTTTTCGTCTCTCTAAGCGAGAATCTTGGCAGCGTTAAATTTGGCAATTGAACAGCTTCTTCTTCGCGCCATGCAAAATTCACCGAATTTAGCATGAGATTTACCACCACCTGTGTTTCGCCATTTGTCGAGTTTCCACCCGATGGCCTGATGTTTGTGTCATAGTTGCTTGCAACACTCAATATTTTATCCAGAATCTGTTTCTCGCGATGACGCGTTTGATTCCTGCTCGCTGTTAGTGATGATGTTGTTCTCTGCTGACAGTAAGCTGGTGGTGGAGCTAGCAGCAAAGTCGCAAGAAAGCCACAAAAAATCACCCACTTGAGCAAGTCTAAATGTTTTGACATTTTCTAAATTTACGATGCTCTTGTAAACAGCTATTGAAATTTTCCTTGGAAAAGTCTTTTTACAGAATAGCAGCAACGTAATTTTATTAGGGACTTTTGATTATATTCCGGTGAAATTCATATTGCTTGCTTAAATTGTTCTGCAGAGACTTCAAAAGTAATTGTATGTAATTTTATTTTTAACTTTTTAAACAGACACTTTAGTTTAAACGATTATTGAGAAAAGTGAAAAAAAATATATAAATGGAAAAATTTTTCTGTGAAATTCTCACACACAACTTGCAATGATCATGCTTGACATGAACTACACGCAGATAAGTAAAAGTCAGGCAAGAGCGACAAAAAACGCAATATTTTTCATCTCTATACTACTCCCAGATATTTGAAAGGGCTTGCTCGTTCTCTTACCAAATTTTTGCAATCTTTTTTTTACTACAAGAGCGACGAAAAATACGCCTCTCCTTCTGAGAAAAAGAAATTGCAAGATAGACGCTTATTCTGATACATGATACATGTTCATTCTACTATTTACTTACTTTCAGTCGATTGCTGCGAGATTCGATTCAATTCCGAAACCGTGAGCTAGAGTTGCATATTTTTTTCTGTATCTGAACAGCTCGCGTGTGTACACCTCATTTAAGATATTCTTAGATTTAGCAATACTTACGTTTACGTAGCCCACTCATTCATTGCACACTCGGTTCTGTTTTCCATTCATATTGATAAATGTTACCGGAATACTTTCTCGGTGTTTCAACTGGTGTTTTCAAAGTAGCAGTTATGCATGTAGATACAAAATAAAACAAAATTGGTGGCACGCAGAAATTATTCTGAAACAGAAGCAGAGCAGAAAGTACTAATCGTAAGGAGAAGAATAAGAAAAAGAAAATAAATAAAGCAGCCACCTATGTCCCCGTAAAAGTATACACCAGGAAATTCCAAATGTCTTGTCTTCATGAACGTCTTTCGTTGTCTTCTGAGAAAATATTTAAAACGTGATATCTCTTTTCGTGGTACGTGGTGTGGTGGTGGTGGTATGGTGGTGGTGGCGGCGACCGTGCCGCGGCATGAGAGACAAAATCATCCTCTCACCAAGTAAATATATAGCAGGGCTTACCACAGTGTCACACAAAATTGTCTTGGTTCTTATAAACAAACAACTATTTGTTGTTTTTATATTGGTGAAAATATATATGGCTCTGTGTATTTGGAATAGCCAACAACATCATTTCCCTGTGCCATGAATCTAGGTGTTTGTTTGAAAAATGTGTTACATAAATCTATACTTATTTCACATACCATTGTCCGATGGAAGATCATTAACTTCTTAATGGTGAAGTGAATAGATAATAATATGGGTGGAAATGCAAGTCTTTTAATACTTATCATCATGACTTGCAGGGTTATATGTCAGTAGGAATGACTTGAAATACTAAAAAAAAATTGGGAATGAGCCGAAACGATGCAACCAAAAAAGTTGTGATAAATTACCATTTTACTCTACACATTTGAAGATCTAATTTCTTGCCAAGAATACTTTGAAATGAAGCTCGAGAGAGAGAGAGAGAGAGAAAGAGCGGATTATCATCAAAAGTTTGAGATGAGACATGAGACAATGGTAATTCCTAACTGTAATCGGTAAAGCGGACTACACAAAAAAATTAAAAGATTTGAGCATGTGCAACGCATCTATTTACCGCATCTTTTAAAACCGCTTGGCTTGTCAGGTCACCTATGTATATGAATATTGGAATGGAGGCTACCAAATTGGAAAATTTAGGTGGATGTGCTGTTTATTAGTCATAAATTTTGATAACATGGTTTTAGCTAGGCATATGCATTTTGCACAGTGTGCAACTTTACTTTTCGTAAACTTTCATGCATAATAAACTTTTTAATTAGCAAAGGAATATGTAGGTATAGCTAGCTATATAGTTTTCTTGTTGTTGGCTTGTCGTGGTTTTTAGTTTCTGTCCCGATAAACTGGATCCCCATGAAGTACTGCTAATTATAGAGAAACTTGTAATATTACAATAAAACACAAATATATCTTCACGCAATTTCAAGCCGTACGTGGTCGCGGTATACGAATAAAAAAGTAGTATTCGTAAGAAAGCAGATGTTGTTTATAAGAAATTCAAATAATATGAAGATATCATTTTTCGTTATTTTAGTTTTTTGCTACTTATCCGAACGTTATCGTTAGAATGAATGGGTGGTTTGAATTTCCTGAATTTTTTGCCAACAATTAGTTCTGCTTTCTATTTTTTTCTGATTGCTGGCTTCTTTGCCCTGACTTATTTTTTTCAAAAAATAGTTTTACATGTAGTATTTTGAATCAGACCTACTATTTTTTAAAATGTTTTTATTCACAAAAATCTTTTCTATTTGGGACAAATTAGAGATTACAAGCGTTATACTGTCGTGTCGACCACATTCAAATACTGCAATTCAATCTAGCATAACTAAATTCATTACCCATTTCATTTGTTACAACATTCCGTACAAAAACTTAACTATTTTTTTAAATTTTAAAGCATTACACCGTCACTTAATAACAAAAGTACAAATATTCTAGACAGACGACACGTCTCTAGTCCCAATCATCATCAAATGAATATAGTGCAGGTTGACAGTGACCAGTAATTGCTCGGTAAGTCCCAGGACTGCACCTCACAGGAGGAACACCCATGGCTCTGCTCCGTTGATCAATACAGGAAGCGGCTACGACGTGTCGTGTAAATCCAATGATATGTCTATGACCACACGTACTGCCTACTTCAACACAAGTAGTGGTATTGCCACTTTTTATAGGAACCAAATCTTTTTTGGAGTCTTTCAACTGTTTAGAGCAGGCGGTTGTTTGACATACGGGCTTTAATGGCGTCTTCCGTGTAACTACTAACTGCTCTCCAGGTTTGCAGTAGGCCTTAATTAAATCACAAGATTGTGTATTTAGAGGTATATTTGTAAAGCATGACTTATAGGTATGCAGTATTTTCTTTAGCATTGTAAATAAAAAGTAAATATACCTGTTTAAAAATTGGGTAGCATTGATTGGTTTCATTGTGGTAAAGTAACATTCTCAAGGAAGTTATGTCACAGTCGCACTCTCCAGTTGTGGTTCCGTCAACCAAGTATAGCTTCATATTTTCTCCACAGGGTCCCTTGCTGTCTTGTTCATAGCACCCTCGTATCTCGGGATCAGGATGATTGTAAAAGAGAAGAGAAACATTTCTTTCACTGAGCAAGGGACATTCGCTAAAATCCCAAATGTAGAATCGGTAAAGAAATCTTATGAGAAACTTTTTTCTAATTTTTAAAAATGATTCTTTAATACTAACTAAAATACAATTTGTACCTGATGTTGTTGGATTTTGCAATTATTGCTCGTGCAGGTGTGCTCCTCGAGGCTTCAGTATTCCCTGAAGGCTTATTTCCTCGTGAAATTAGCAGCAAAAAGAACGGAGTGTACATCAACTCCAACATCCTGAACAACATTCTTAATACTGAAACTGGGTAACCCAGTAATCGGAAATATCATTAAATTTTTTCAAGGTAAAAATTGAGTGTCTGCTTTGGTGTGATGCAATACGGTCAATGCTGTACTTTTCTTCTTGTTTTTAGCTTATTTATTTGGTCTGGTTGATCATGTCAGCATGCTCGGTGTGAGGTTGAGAAAACAGCTTTGATGAATATGATGAATGATTATTTTTTTTGCCATACTTAACTTTAGACATAAATCTTACATTTATTAACATAATGTTGACCAAGTCATGACATGGTTTGCCCTTCAATAATATTAAAAGGTGTTTAGTCAGACGAGGTGACGAAGAAGAGTGAAGAGTGCTGACATTCATGTCTTATGGAATTCCCTGAGCTGTTCCATGTAAATTGAGTCACTACCGTTCTGTAAAGCTTCCACCACCGCACCAATCTTGCAAAATAAATAAACAAAATAAATTTATAGGATAAGTACATTAATTTCTCTAAAAATACATACATGACTCATTTTCTTTTGACTTTTATAAGTTGATGTTAACATATTGTTTACATATAAATGTCCGGCCGGACATGACAAGAGCTTGAGTAACTACTGTGTATGCATGCAAGTAATTTATTTTACTGTCTATGTATATTATATTCATCTACGACCTGGAACCATCTTCATATTATAGAATACTCTTTGATCAACTTGAACTCAACTCCATCGTTCATCTTCTCAGAAGTGCATGACGTAGTACGTAGTACGTAATTTATCAACGGAAACATCGTTTAGATTACGTGAATATACTTCCAATACATTCTTTCGAAACGCTGATTTTTTATTACGTGGGCAAATTTCTAAAGAAAAATTATTTCTTCAAACCAATCTTCTTCTGAATACGTATTTATTCTACAGATCCAGCTTCATGAATAAAACAGGTTCATATAAAATGCTCTGTTAAATTACTCTGATACCTATTCATTCTTATTTTTTGTCAACTAATTTTTTGATATGTTTGAAAAGTCCACAAAATAATATAAACCACTTGACTTAAGATTGTGATGGACGTTGAGTATTAAAACGAAAACATTCGTCGTCGCAATACAATACGAAGCGTGTATGGATCTGGGGTGACTCGATATTTTGATTTTCAAAACGTCTCAAATTACTGAAATGCGATTTTATGCACCTCTGCAAAGCACATAATTTTGGATCATGGAATGACAAAGTACAAAGTATGCAATATTTGTGCTCTAAAAAGTGTTTTATGTATTATATACATAAGTACATTTTTACTTATTATTACAGTATTTCGATGCTATGCTTGCTCACTTTGTTCCCGTTTTGCTGCATTTGTGAATGAAATTGCTGTGTATAATGCCAATGCGCTCCAATGCTTCTAGTTCCAGTGAATACCGTTTCTTTCCCCCTGCCAGTCTACATGTCTCTAGGTTGTTTCCGTCTTTTTCTCCTTGTCATGTATGCGGGACATCAGACCTCTTTAGTACATACGTATGCACGGCACTGCAGTGCATGATACTTGCTCGATTCTTATTTTCGTCGTCGCTTTCACCTGAACAACTTTATGACAGACATGAGCATTGTAACGTTTAACGCACATTCAGGCTTTTCTGAAGACAGCTGGCGTAGCATTTAATCCAATCAATGAAACTTATCGATTTTTCTAAATGAGGGATTACATTTTATGATACATTGTGTAGCTGCTGGACAGGCAGTGGACACGATAGTTTATTCGTCATTTTTGTTTTCTCTTCTCAACCTCTGCCTTGCTTTAGAAAATGGTCCAACAGTTTTGAAATGTCAATATTTGTCAAGATTGCTACAAGTCCAAAATATAAATTTTCCAATGTGAAGTACCAGCAATTGTGAGTAGCATTTTGGGTCACTCCTTGATTCAGACGTTATAAACTTAAAAATGGAACTCGAGGGGAAGCAAGTTCGTATAGGTGTAATTGGGGCGGCATGTATAGGAAAGGTAAAATTTTCTAACAACAAATTTTATTTAATTGATAACCCCGAGGAGAATTAAGTCCCGTATGCCTTATTTTTTCGGGTATAATCTTTTTTTTCAGACGTGCATCGTAAAACGTTTTGTTGAAAACTCATTTCATGGAAGTCAATACAATCCAACTCCTGGAGTAGACTTTTATTCAAGAAGAATGAGCGTGAAACCCCTTGGAACGTTAACGCTCATTATTATAGATATTGCAGGAAGTGCAATTAACTCAAGAATGTTGCCTATATACCTTCACGGAATTGACGTAAACTATCAATACGGAATCTCTTTCTAAATTAAGAAATACTTAAAAACAATAACAACTAACATACTTGATTTAATATTGCAGGTCTTTCTTTTTACGTACGACATGACAAATATGGGTTCACTAAATGAACTTCGCAAATGGGTATCAGTTGTGTATGGAATATCAGAAGAAAAGCGTATTGAGCCCTCAGTGGCACTTATTGGGTCAAAGGGTGATTTGGAACACTTGAGAGCGGTTAGACTAGATGCACACACTCGTTTCGCTCAGGAATTCAACATTCATTTATCGTTCCTTGTGTCTGCAAAGTCCGGTGAATCAGTAAGTGAACAAAGCAGAAATATAAGATTCCACTTTTAATAAATTTCATAATTTATTTTATGCAGAAGGCCTTTTTTGTTTTTTGAAGGTACAAACATGTTTCACAAAATGCGCAATTTATCACTTGAGTCCTGAGGCAAAGCAACGAGTTCGCGAGCACGCACTTCTCCCCAGTACTATTCCCAAGCGCCAGTCATTGCCTGCACAGAATTTGCCAATGGCAATTCCTCAACCTCCAGGTACTTCTGCAGGCATTATGAATCCGACAACAACGTCTGCCGCAATGGCCGATCCCAACTCCTCAGTTTGCTCAGTTCAGTAATCTAGGTTTATCGAAAACCTGAAAACTAAAAAAGCATAAATAATTTACAGCAATATTTTTTTTGTTAAACTCAATAAAAACTTTCCGAATAAATAATCTTAAATATTGTCCTCTCTTCTATTATTGATTTAAAATGTCGTGTTTCACGTCTCCTTTGACAAGTGCAATTGGGCAAGTGCAAGTGGGCATTTAGTACGTATCAAAAAACGCATCTTATTACGCCTTCATTATCAAGACCATAGTTCATTTCACCCCAGCATGATTTGCCCAAAATAGCGGAGAACACTTCCACACATGGAATGGAATATACTAAAATATTATTATTGACATTTTTGTACCGACTAACAACAAAAAGTGAAGCAATTTTATTTTTCGAACACTAAACTTTACGTCCTCTGTCCTCTTCAATTCATCGTTGCTTGAAGTTGTATTTGTGTAATACCTGAGCTTCCAAAAATTATTTTTTTGCGTGGTTAGTCAGAGTTCGCGAAAGATTGGTGAAGTAAAATTGTTTTATGGTTTAAAATAATGTCAAATTCACTGCGTAAAAGCATTAAAGAATTCAAGTAAGCCTACTTTTTAAGTCGAGGAGTCGAGGCTAATATGTTGTATTTGCTTGCTGTATGACTTGTCTGGCAATGGTTTTATTTAGTTATCATCAGCACTATCATTCTTAATTTCATTGTTCTTGATTTTTCGAATTTTAGAGTCAGTTCTGTTCTGAATAACGATAGAAAGTTATACGGGAAAAAATATTTATTTGATGGAAACGAGGAAACATGCTGGAACTCTGACAAGGTACTTATTTATGAACTCAATGAACAGTTGTTGGAAAAGAATGTTTATGTAACTGTTGCAGACCTAAATTCTGTTTCTGGTGGGCAGAATTCGAAAACTTTAGTTAATATTTAAATATTTTCCATCTAAAGGGTGTGCCTCAATGGATAGAAATTTCATTTTCAGAAGTGAAAGAAATTCATCGACTTTCAATTCAATTTCAAGGAGGTTTTGCATCCAAATCATGCATCCTGGAATGTATTGAAGACAGTGTGGATGAAGTAAATAAGCCGGATTCTACTGATGCTAAAATATTCGAATTTTTCCCAAAAGATTCTAATGAAAGTCAAGATTTTGCACTAGAAAGTTTATTGTCTTCAAAAAAATTTAAACTAACATTTATTTCAAGCTATGACTTTTATGGACGTATAATAATTTACAATTTAGACTTATTTGAAAATTAACAAGGGAGAAGTAACAACGTATAAATAATAAGTAACAAACAGCCTTTAGTCTTCTATAGGTACATATATAATCATTATTGCTAATGTATTTTTGTGATTGTCATTACTGCGCTTTTAAATTTTTCTGGTTACATTATTGCTTGTTTCGTTTTAAAGTTAAATATTAAATTCTTAGAGAGTCGAGCTTTATATCAAGTGGTATATACATACTCTCTAAATTATTTAAGGAGGTAAATAAAATAAATATATAATTTATTTTAATTATTTTAGTATCACTTGTCAGTCTTTTTTAGCCGATAATATATCTAAAAATTCAGCAGCAGAAGGACGATTAGCAGGTTCATCATCCAATGCTCGAGTCAGAAATTCATCCTGTAATGGAAATTTTTAGTTGCAAATTCAGAATGCATTTAGGCACTCACATATATAGCAGAGTAAATATGTTCATACTTACCAAACATAGCACTCCAGTGTTTATTGCCCTTTCTTTAATTGTTTTACTCAGCTCAATTTTGGTGTAGATTGTTTTCGCTACTTCTATTACCGTTACACTTGCCGAGTAAACGTCACTCTTTAAATAAAAAAAAGCAGTTAAAATGTCATCAAGACTAGCATTTAAGCACATGCACATGTATAATACCTTATGTGTCATGGGGCACTCGGGGGCACAGTAGCCTAAAGTACCGGCTTTAGTATTGTGAGTAGATGCCTCACAAGCCAACCCAAAATCTACAATTTTTAATTTCGTACATGTGGGGTCCTTCCATAAAATATTTTTCGGCTGAAAGTGCAATACACGCCAAAATACAGTAAAATTTAATACATGTCAACAACAGAAACTGAAAATAATTTTGGCATAATTATACGTTTATATCCAAATGAAGAATCCCGTGTTTGTGAATATGAGAAAGTCCATCAAATATTTGCAAAGCAATATCTAAAATCTGCGGCTTCTCTGGAACGAGACCTCTCTTGTGATTACTTTCTTTCCATGCTTCTAAACTAGGTCCGCAAAATTCTAGCTGTATGTAAAATTTCAAAGGGCCTTCGTCATATTCCTCGTCATTATCATTAGACGACATGGCAAAACTCTCGCTGCTGTTGGGCTCTATTTCTAGCCAATAATCATATATTTCCACAATGTTTTTGTGTCCCTTCAGCTTTTTTAATATTTTGGATTCATTTATAGCAGCCTTAACGTCCTCAAGGAGGGAGTCGTATGGTGTAATTTTTTTAACCGCATACTCTTTGTTATCTGTATCATCTTCTCTTGTGACAAGGAATACTTCACCAAATCCTCCCCTAGCTAAAAGCTGTTTTACGCTAAACTTTGAACGAAATTTTGAACATCGAAGACTTCGAAATATCTCTGGAACTGACCTGAGAGTTGGAAAAGAATGTTTAAGAAATACACAAAATTTAGCAACATCTTTAATTCTATCAAGTTGTTAATTAATGAGCAAATAAATATTGAACATACTGGGCTGTAGGCATTTGAAAAAAATCACAATTTCGACAGCAAAGCTGCAATATCATTTCCTCTCTGTAATCATCGGACAAGTCCTCCCATAGCATGTTTAATCCTTGATTTTTCAATGTCTCTTCAGCATCTAATTTAATAATAAACAAATTTTATGATTATTTATCAACATAGTCGACTTTGACATAAGTAAGCCTGACACTGTCAGGCAAAGAACGCTTGGTCCTATATCAGGCAGGACTCTTGATGCGATGACATGCGTACTTACACTCCCGTGCAATTCGTATTTTCTCGTTTTTAAAAGGTAAATCTATTTCATCTGCATCGCCCAGTTTCTGGTCGTTCAAGCCATCGCATTGTGTACGACGTTTGATGTTGCGCTGCTGAATTGCGATTTCCCGTCTTCTTTTAGACCTGAGAAATTCCTGCTCCAGCATTAACCACACAATAAAATCCACTTCTATTTTAGACACATCGATTGGACTTTCCGATACCCGTTGCGTCAATCTGATACTACCTCCTACTCCTAGAAGTTAAAAAAAAGTTGACAAACAGGTAATTGGTGTAATTAAAATAAAGAAACAAAGTCTGCATTCTTCAACACTTCTGTTCTGCAAAATCTTTGAGAGACAAGGGGAGCTAAACAAAAACGTCATTATATGCTAACACTTACCAAAGTCAAAATCTGTTACAGTACGCAGAGACGCCATAACGTTATATGCTAAACCTATCACTATCACGTATGAACTTCACAATATTGAATATGGTGATCACTTTGCGTAGGAATAATCCCAACGAGATCAAACAAAATGTTTTAGATTTTAGGCAAAATCGTAAATCAATATTGGTATTAACGTTTCATTTCAAAACAGATAACAAATGTTCTCAAGGCTCATTGGAGTGTCATTCACTAGATAGGACTGGCAAACGTGCAGAAAACATAACTAATATGTCATTTGGTAATAAGTACTCATCTATAGAAATACGTATGATGAGTAAATTTGAGTACAATTTATCCGGTCGGATAGTTAACAGAGACTAGTCTTTCTATTTTATAGTGTGATTTGATTCGTGGTGTTCATTATGTTATGGTTCATACATCCTTTGAGGTATACTTGTCGTAGGGTTATCATGTGTATAACGTTTTCTACGGTAATGATGCTTAATAGAAATTACTAAAATATAACTTGTGGGAAATATATGTCAAATTGTCAACTACAGAGTTGTCATTCAGTGCATAGTGCATAATTAATAATAACTGCACAAATACATGTTTTTGAGAACTTTTCTCTTCAAACTGAATATATTTTATAGGTAAAAGTCCAATGTTTAAACTTAATTTGTTCCTGGTAATGCGAACTCGCTACCTGCAGATAATGCAGTGTAGTGACTTCAACATTTCTGTTTACTTTTTTACACCAGCAGGCACGCGTCTCTGCCAGATGTGTAAATACTAAAGTACTAATACTGGGCTCCAGAGAACCAGAAGAAAGCAAAACAGACAGCAACCGAACCATATCATCAGTATCAATAAACAAGTATGTGCAATACAGTTCCTGGTTTCCAATACACAAAGCATGAAAAGAAATGTGTAGCGGCTGATTTTCAAAGTGGTCTCAAAATGCCCAGTAACGCGATATTTTATCAGGAGGTATGTAACATGCTGAATTTATTATCCTTTATAATTAATTTTTATTTCAAAATACATCAGAAAAATACTTGTCGCGGTATTTATGGTACAACTTAGAATACACCTACATTATTGGTATCGTCATGATATCGTTGGAATATGAGTAATAATAAATAGTATGAGTAACGAGTTGAAATACAACCAAAACAAAGAAGAGGATTTCTCTCTAAATGAATACTAAAAGTTGGTCAACGATGAGATGAAGCAGCATACGTGACAATAGTACAATTATGACATGCATTGATACAATAATGCAAGAATAGAATATAATATATACTTCACAAGTTTGTCCGCAGTGATTTAATAAAATTATCAATTATTTTTTTTACCAGTTGCCTCTCATGCTTTAACAATGTAGAAAATTCCCCTCAAATTGAGTGTTGCGATTTATAACATATTCCAGTAACAAATATTTAAATAGTATATACGTCGACGTAACAAAAATTCTAAGCATAACAAAAACAATCTTACATATTATTTGATTAAATTAATGAGTTCATTCACTATTAGTCCGTTTATAATAAAGTGGATTTTCTTACAAACTACGAATACTCAAGGTAAGAAATGTTATCGACGAGAATACGATCTGGAATAAGAATTATTACTACTGCCATTAGATACCCTTCCTGCTGTTACAAGAGGAAAGGTGGCGTGAGTGGCTGGTGATGGGCGAGGTTTCATGATGTTCCGTAGCTTCGATACTGCATTTTGTGCTTCTTGTGCTGGGACTAGCGGTGCTTGCCAACTCTCCTGAAATCTAAATCCGAAATTGTTAAGGGTCCTTATTTGAGCACTACAAAAACATAAACGGCAATAAGTTAGTACTGAAGTCAATTTTTTAGCACAATCCAGTTATAGTTTTGCAAAAATACTATCAATTACCAATTAGGTAAATAAGTAATAATATCCTGATCTCGAAACATACTGACAGCAGTGGGATAGATTGACACATTTGGAAACAGAGCTTCCATATACTGCTGAAGCAGCACAAGGTAATCATCGTTTTTTCCAGCTTTCGAGTTTATGCAGTGCATAAATACATTTTCTACAACAATCTAAATTTTAAGCACACTTTTGGATTAGCACAAATTTCGGACATCAAATAAAATTACTAGTAAAAAAGTAAATTTGTCAAAACAGAGTCTAACGTACTAGTCGCACTACATATGCTCCATCCCGTTGTCCATCCGGATGTTCAGGTATAGCGACAAGTCTAGATTTGTCTATTGGACGCGACGCGATTTTAATCCGTGCTAAAGCAGGCGATCGAATTTGAACTTGTTTAGGTATTTCACGATTTGTTCGAACACCATTTACATTTAGTGTCACATTAGTAGGAGCATTGCCATTTTTTGAATTCATTACCACTGAAGATATGGTCGCAGAGGTAGCAGGATTCTTCTGTATTGGTGGAGAAGGTCGATAGTTCGGATACGTTTCATTATTTTCTAATTTAGTCCACTTATCATTTGTTACTTGAAGAGCAGGACCTTGCAACGCGGAATTTAAAACCTGCTTAGGTAATAATGATTTTGGCTTTGGCGGAGGCCAACATTTTTCTGTAAAAGCAGTTCTTCTGGGGAAATAAGCTTGTAGATCTGAGAGTGTAACTATTAGAAGAGTTGGATTAGATATTAGATCCTTCCTAACACCCTGAACTTTGCAGCATATCTTCAAATACGCCAACGGCCAACCAGTTAGTGACTATGAACAAAAAAATTCCAGTTAAACTCGTTAATCATTACACCAAAGTTGTATCAAGTGAAAGTTTTGTACATGTATTACGTAGCAAATATTTGTACCTGTGATCTATCTCTAAGTACATCAGTCTGTCCCTCAAAATAAAATAAAGGTACTCCTATTTCTCCAGTCTCCAAAACAGTATAAGGTATTAAGGAGTCTGCATTAACTCTAACAAAGCCGCAGTGTGTACAATCGTTGTCTATATTTTTTCCACCACTATGTAAAACCGTAAATGCGAAAAACAAGTAATCATGAAACTTTTTAAGATCTGCTAATCTGATTACTAAATCGAATTGAGTAAACACTTCAGGTCCGTAGAACCCATCACAATGCCAACTATTTATAAACGATAGCACTTTTGCTTCAGAGGGACTTGCCTAAACGTTAAAAGATAGGATTTTAATTTAATTACAAACAGATAGATTGAATCGAAAAAAGACTTAATTTCAACTAAAGAAAAGTAACTTACATAGTAAGACGGAATTTTGACACTTTCGTATAATTCCACTGGTAAAACATTAAGTAGTTCACCAATCACAGAAACTTCAGCCATTCTAACAGATACAAATTCCTCTTTATTCCGAAACAATACAGGAATGTATTTATCTTCACCGATTGTATCCCAAGTAAATTTTCCAATTGCGCTATCTCGATCAAACCTTAAAAAGAGAAATGTTTGTTTAAGTAAATAGGTCAAAAGAAGCTTTTTAAATGTTCAAATAAAATTTTTTATCCTGCACATACCCCCAATTCGGAGGGATTCCTTCGCTAGTTAGTGCCTGTTGTTGTTGCTGGCCAAAAATGGGAGCAGTTGCACCAGTAGTGTTTTGAAGTACACCTATTTGCGGAGTTGGACGTGCCACAAGTCTCTGCGCCCACTCCGCATACTCCGAGTCATCGCTTTGAGTTGGCTTCTCCTGTTTTACTGTTGACTGTTGCTTGTTCATTTTAAATATTTAGACAACTTTTAGTACAACTGGTTGAAAATCCAAGGCATGGATTTCTTAATTTATAAAAAGAATCATGAATGCAGCAGCGGTCCCGTGTACAAATGAAAAAAACCTTCACTCTAGTCACTACACTTTGAGCTTAAAATTATATTTTTCATCTCATTTTAAAGTTTCGCATTAATGTTTTATTTGTGTATCTTCAAGTTCTCAATTTTAGCTTCGCCCAATCCATCATGACTGCCAATAATATTTTGTAGAAAATATTGTTTGTAGATTACAGTATCCACAAATCGCAATCCTGCCAGTTACAAACAAGTTTTGTAATGGATTTTATATTTCAACATTACCAACTTGTCAAAAACTACGTGAACACAATCAAACGCAGACATGTCGTTTCTCGTTGATGCGGTTTATTTTTAAAGCAATGCACAATTCGGCCAGTGAATGATCATAGATGCTATTCTATCTGCTCCATCCGACAAGTAGCAACTTTAGTAGAACAATAATAATTGAAAACAGGGAAATTGCATGAAAAGAAATTTACAGGTATATTTTAAATGATTTAGTCACAGGTAAGCACGAAATACGAAAATTAATAGATTGATTATCATTTCTACGTACTTGATGAAATCCTTGTTTGTTTATTTAGAAATGTGTTTCTCGCAAAAACGTGACAAACTAAGTTTTCCTGATTTGGTCAGCAGGAATCTCATACCGGTTAAAAGACAAGAATGACAAGATTACATCAATTAGCAGAAAAGATTTGATATCACTTTCCAGAAAGTATACTGTTCCTGCACACAAGATCCAGTAGTACAGTAAGCAACAACGCAAATTCTCTTCAGCCAGCCGTCCCTGCTAACTCATTCCTTGCTGCTTCGTCTCATCTGTGTTATGGTTTTGCTGGTTGATTACTTGAAGCACCTGCATAAAAACAACACCATCTTCATCACTGCGTAACCCCGATTAGATAAGCATTAAATTCAATCCGACGACGCGACGTGTAACTGTAAATGCTTGGTATATACCTCCTTATTGCTGCTGCCCTGTTCTTTTCAAACCAATTCTACTCGCCATTAAAAGCTCAAAATTTGCACTGCAAATGTCAAACAATTTTCAGTTTTTTCACACTTTTCTCATGGCACGGAATTTTTTGTTCCTGTTCGAAACTCACCACTGAATCTTAAAGCAAAACTCTAAATGGTGATAGATAAACTTATAATAATTCCTGTAGCAGCGGTTATACAGCAATCAGCAGATGCACTGTAGAACAGTGTGGATAAATCTTGCTGTAAAATTTGCATTTACGCTATATTTTTGTTGTTATTACTTACTATAGGGATCACTTACTACTACTGCTTATTACCTGTCTGTCTGTGTGTAGCTGTTCTATATGTTCAGTTTACACTTTTGCACACACACACAACAATAGATGTATATAGTA
>JAHZMT010004858.1:0-13023 GCA_027743785.1 Sinhomidia bicolor | reverse complement strand
CTCTTAAAAAATAAAATAAATTGTAAACTTTTTTTGTTGCTTTTTGTCTTCAAGTCAAAATTGTCAATTTGTTGGTACGTTTTCAAGAAAAAAGAAAAGAAATGCTTTACATCACAACAAAGAAGACATGCGGACTACCTTAGAATAGAGATAGAAGCTTGCAGTTATATAATGATAATATATTTGTTATTTTTAATTCTATCTATAAAAGCATGTTGACTTAATGATGATGATGATGATAATGACAAGGCATTCTTGTACTTTTTTAAAAATATATATTTAAAAAAATAAATAGAAAAATATATCCCTAAAAAAGCAATACAGTTGCATAGAGTTTTAGTCACTTTACAATATCGGAAGAAGACAACAGTCCATCCATTTTTGTAAAAAAAAACTTTTTTTCATGGCACTTTATTTAAACTCATTATTATTATTGTCGCTTGCTACTTTTATTATTATGTCTTTTTTATTTTATTTAAGTGAAGTATTTATTATAATGCTTTCTTATCAAATTTTTTTTATATAACAACAACAGTGATCAAACCTATGATGGCAAGCGAGTCAAGTAGTTAGTATGCATTCTCAGGATTTAAAAGGCTCTCTGCTTGTCTCTTCTATTGATTATTATTATTATTATTATTATTATAAAACACACAAGTGCCTGCACGAGCCCTTCTCACACAATATACCTGTCCGTTAATATGCACATTACAAACTAGCAGAGTATTATCACCACAATTATTATTATGCATTGCTTACCGTCGTTAGTAGCTTTTCAAAAAAGAAGACAGCCCTAGCAACGCATACTCTACAAACACACACACACACACGGCTGTTGCTTTTTTATCATCATCAACCATCCCTTTTTGCAACCATCATCATCATCACCGTTGCTGCTGTAGGACTTGCAGCTCAGCAGCAAACAGCAGCGTAGTCAACCAACACCACCACCACCACCATCAGTCTTGTAAAAAGGGTTGTCGCTGCTGTTGTGCGTGGTGTGGTAGTGGTTGCAAGTGTTGCGGATTCTGATTGTGCTAATGTTGCTGATGATGATGGTGATGGCAGGAAGCACCGAGTGCAATGTTTGTAGCAGTGCTACCAGCTACAGCTACTACTACTACTACTTACTACCAATACAATTTTACTCACTTGATCACAAAATCATCGTCGTCATCAACGTCATGTAATGCTTGATCTAAGCATGACATTACATTACTACATTACATACAACATGTAACGGTGGTGATGATGATGACGATGAACGTGATTATATTATTCCTAGGTAATAATGATGAAAGGGATATCGGGAAAAAAATGTGAAAGTTTTGGCTGGCCTGTGCAGTTGTTGTTGTCGTTGTTGATGATGTCGTTGCTGCTGCTCTTATCATTTATGGCAATACATAAAGCCAGCAAATCTCCGCAGCAACATAACAAGCAGAGATGGAAAAGAAGATGCAAAAAGGAACTCAATGAGATGAGGATAGTACTGGGATAGAACGACGATGATAAAGGGACAAAATTGCAGATATTATGTGTGTTTGTCTTGTTGACAATGAAGACACAGAGTGCTAACTAACTGCTAAGTTCGTTACTCTGGCTGGTATGCACGCTGTTTGCTGTTTCGTTTTGTAATGAAAAAGGTATTGGCTTTTAGTAATAAGACAAGAGCGTTGCAACTTATAAAGGGACAAAAGATGGGTTTTAAATGGACGCCTAAAGTTGTCAAAAAAGAGAACCTTTTTTTCTCTCAATGGGATGATGAATAATCATTCTTGCTACGCTGGTTGATGGCTGCGTGGTTAAAGTAATGTCATAGAAATTATGTAATTTAAAAGAGCATTTTGTTTGGAATAAAATACTCTAGCTTTACTGTTGAGCACACTCTTTTATTATTTAAGGAATTAATGTGAAGTTATTATTATAAATACCAAAATGTGTAAGGTTACGCGGACACTTTTTAAAAATGATAATCATCCTTGTATTATTTTAATATAATATTTTTACCAATAATATTTACTCTATATTTAGCACTAACGATAAAGAGGGAGTACGTGATAATTAATGAAAAGTATGTACAACAACTACTTTAACTACGACCACTACTACATACCGTAAATGAACAGACTCGCCGAGAAGAATAATACCAATTTAATTACATTATTTTCAAGGGAAATTCCCTTAAATAGTAGGATCCTTCACCTTAGGACGTCTGTCCTGACAATTCAACTTGCGAGTGAGTTGGCGATCCAAGGTAAAGGTCAAAGTATTAGTAGAGGTTGTAGTCGTAGTCGTAGTAGCAGCACATAACAATAACACGAAGAAGAAGAAGAAGAAGAAAAGGGCAAAAAAATCTCTCATCCATACAAAACAAGGCATACAATTTATAATATATGACCACCTGTAGTAATAATTGTAGCACAGCCAGCGCGCTACTACTACTACTACTACTACTACTACTCATCATCATCATCGTCGTCATAGTCTTCATCATGAAGAAACATTGACAGGACGTGGATATAAAATAATAGAAGCGCGGCGCGCATTAAGAAGGAAAAAAAGCGCAACATGATGTATAACGACGAGGTTTGACCTTAACTTTTACTATCTATCAGAAATCACTACTAACAATATAATAATAATAATAATAATGAATAATAGGCACATTGTTGTTGACGTTCCTCTATACTTGGCAGAAAAAAAAGAATGCAGAGGAGGCATGCAAGTATTTATATTAAAAAGCCTTTGGTGATTACTTTTTTCTAAAAGCCCAGCCATTGTATCAGCATTATTCATTTGTCGAAAGCGTGCTAGTGCAGTCCTTTGGAGTGCGGGAGCAACCAACTACTACTTCACTTCTGCTGATATGCATTCTCCGCGACTAACAAATTTATTGTTGAATATTTACGAAACCGTTTATTAAAAACAACTCTGCGGAATAACTATGCTGCTGCTGATGTTAATGATAACATGTCCTGTGCCTCCTTCTATCCCTTTTCCCTTTTAATACACAGACAGTGTGTTGTGACGATCATGTCAAGTTGCCTCTTTTTTTCTATCCTCTTTATTTTACGCCGTAAGCAATCAATCCATTTCCCAATTTCTTGCTCAAGCTTCCCTTTATTACGATGCTTGACCGGTTGACCTTCCCTTGTCTCAGAGCACGCACTATATTAAAAACGTCAGTAGTGGTAATATTATTATTATTCAGCGTGTACTCGCAATAGACTGAGCATAGAATACTACTATATGCCATGCTACAATATAATGTTTTACTTGGAACAAACCCGTCAGACATAAATTTTGCTGATGCCATTGCCATGGTAATAATATCATTGTCTGTCGAACAAGAATGTATAGCGTTTAGGTAGTTTTTTTTTTCTCTCACTTCACTTAAAAACTCTGCTAATAAGTGTACGTGGTGCAGGTATATATGCACCTACAGTCTAATGTATTTCATCTGGTATCTCTTTTACAAAAGTCCCTGTACTTGGCCAAAAAAGAGTGAGACTGCCGACGGTCCATGATGATCTATATGGTAATCCCTCCCCACGTATAATACTACTACTACTACTACTGCCACTGCTACACTACCAATACTCAATTTTTACGACAACTTTACTTTCGTTGTTGTTGTTGTTGACCTCCATCATCATCATACAAGCAAATGTCACGAGCCTAGTAAACTTGAAGAATAAAAAAGAAGGAGTAGTAGATAACTGTAGTAATCAAGATGAAAAATGTTTGCCGTTGTTTGATGTGATGGTGATTTTGGCAGAAAAATCTTATTAGTAGCTAGGAGAGTACAAGTGATCAATAAACTACGCAATAACAAATTTTTGTCCATATAATTATCATCAACGGTCATTGGGAAATGAAATCCTACAGAGTTTTCAACTGACAACGAGAACTGTCCATGATGTCAGTACATCAGATGAGAAAAAAAACAATGGGATTAGCAGCAAAAAAAGTGGCGGTAGGTAAGGCAATGCATGCAGTAAAAATAGTCAGTCAGTTCAGTTTAGTTTGGGGTGCCAATGCACTCGCAAAAGTAAGGTAAAGTTTGCAGAAACCACACACTAGCAAGCAGAGCGCGCACGTGAATAAGGAAGTAAAATGCTCATCATTAATCCCACATAAAAATATCCTCATCGTTGTTATTTTATCACAATTACCATTACATTTAGCACCATCATGTAACTACCGCTGCGTAAATGCATATAAATACTCCATGTTCTATAAATACAAAGAAAAAAAATATGGATGCCTAGTTGTACAACAATGAACAATGCTGAGCTGTGTGGTGGCTGCTGTTGTTGTAAAGTTGTATTTTGCTGTTTAAAACGAATAGGAAAATAATTGTAGTTTTCTTGAGAAAAAACATGGTTTGCTCACAAGCAAACATTTTATACAACAGAGAGGAATTTTCCCGAAATGAGGCACGGTTTATACTTGTACTTAAAACTTTTATGTGTATATTACTTACTTACTATATATACATTGTACATGTTGATGTGTCAATACAGCAAAAATAAGACTAACAAAAAAGAAAAAGAAAAAAAATGTAAGCTAGTAGTAGTATAGTAGTAGGTGGTTTTAAAAAAGTTGAAAAGAAAGAAGACACAGTACAGAAAAAAATTAAACAAAAGTATAAAACTGGTATTTATGCGTGCTGGCTGTTATTATGTATGAGTGTTTTTAAGTAATGTATGTAAAGATAATTTAAAGAGGTGGTTGGTGGTGCTGCTGCTGACGATGATGATGATGATGACGATATCAGATAATTATTTTATCAGTCAATCAGTGGGAAAAAGTGAATGAGAGAGTCAAGTAGTGAGTGAGTGTAGATAACGGATCAACCAAGTGACTAATAACGATTGCTTCTCTTCTGCCTTCTTCAAGGAAGGTTGCTTCAATGACCTTCCGTTATGGCTAGTTACCTTGAATTTGAGCAAAGCCGTTTCTTCACTGGCATATTGGTGATGTTGTTGGTGTTTGTCTGTTGATGCAGAATTTCATTTTATCATGAATCATGATGGGATTTCTCGCAGTATTGAAAATTTATTCGATGAATAGACCGTTAAATTACGTGGATTTTTTTCACCATGTTCAATTATTATTTTATTATTAAACGTTTCTACTGGTTTGATGTTGCTACTGCTACCAATTACAATAAAAAATGGTCGGTCAAAATGGAGTCTTGCAAAGACTGAATACCATTTATACGTCTAGAAAATATATATACTTTTTTATTTCATTACAATTAATTTCTTGTCAATTTTCCATTTTTATTATGCCAATCCACCTATTTTAATTATAGGTAAGAAGGAACAGAAATATATAATAATGATTGAAAATACTTGCAGCGTAGCAGCACCAGCAGCAGCAGTCAGTGAATTGGAATATATCATTATTATTATTATTATTATTTCTATAACCTTTTCGTTTTGGGTTTGGCCTCATCATCAATAAAAAAATTGAAATGAAATGTTTAAAATATTGCAGAGTCCCAACTCAAATTGCAGAAGCCTCCTTTTGTTTTTACAATTAAAAAAACTCACATGGGCCCGGTATAAATCGATTATCTTTAAAAAATGCGTATTCAGTAGAGAGGGAAAAATGCACATGTACCTGTGTGCGTATACCTCCTGCTTGTATACACACCCCCCACTGATTGACTAAACCATTTTTGTATGTTACTCGTGGTGACTTGCAGCAGATAAGGAAGCGCAGTATAGGATGTAGCGTTGAGTGGCCATATTAATGATGATGACATTTACAAGAGTATATACACATTTCCACCTTAATTTTTTGCCAGCATTTATTATTATTTTTTTAGAAGGATGCTTTCAAAACCAGAGCAGTTGTACTCTCGTACCTGTTTTTATTATTAATATTTGTACATTGTAGTATGAAATTGAACCTTGTACTCGTCAGTTGTATTATTCGACAGCAAGTGTCGAACAAAGTTGAAACTTTTGAATAACAAATAAATAAATAAAGGAAATTACTGCCTGTTTCCTCATTCAAAGTGAAAATGTGTGTGCGGAGACAAACACACACACGCACATTTTAACGCACATGGCCATACAGCCGTACTGGAAGTACTAATTGGTTTAAAGAGCACACTAGTACTGCTACTACTACAACTGCTACTACAGCTATCGCTAATATTAATAATATTATTATTTATTAAAATATATTCACAATTTATTATGATGACCATGTCTCTTTGGAAAACAATCATATATCACCATTATATTCCATTTAAGGTATTTTAAAGTTATTTGTGGTTGCCGTCTTCATCATAATCATCAGTCATTCAGCAGAATCCTTGCTACAAATTCTGTTTTGCAGAGCATTCATCAAGTCGCTGATGATGATAATAATGATGATAATGGTGGTGCTCTCGAATTCGCAGAGTTACTCTAATTTCTCGTAAAATTTTACTGCCGTTATAGCACCTACTTACTACTACTACCATATTACTATGTATATTTACTTATATGCTTACTTTTGTATACTCGTTTCATTCCACATCATCAAGCATGGATGATAATAGTATATAATGACTGCCATATAGTGGTTAGTTAACTATATTGTATGGGTGGATGGAAAAGAATTGGAGAATGTGGACCTTGGAGAGATTTTTTTTCAAGGTAATTCCATTTTATATTCATTCATTCATAACAGGCTTAGTTGCTTATTACTGTAATCATCAGTTAAATCTGAATTATTCCGAATTGTATGCAAAGATAATAATAAACCCAGCCATTCATGTTTTTTATAACAATCTGTTGGAATATAAACCACTTGGTTTCCATACACATCTCTTGAGGACAAATGAATGGATTAATCGGAAGTTTTTTCCAAGTTTCAACTTTGTAACGATATAACATGTGTATATTTGCATACGCACAGTACGCACATAAAAATGCGTCACGGTTTTTATTATTATTATTATTATTTTTAAAGTATGTCTAGTCATATCTACTGCATCGTATAGGTATACAATGATATACGTCAAATCTGTCAATATAACAGTTCAGGTGTACCGTTACTTGGCAAACTGTCCAGTTGTTGTATATGGGAAGTTAGTAAAAAAAGATTTTTTTTTTCTTAAAAATTCTGCATCACGATCTCATCAACTACAGTAGCAAAAAAATAAACAGTTTAAAGAGAATCAATCACAATCACTGCAGTAGTAGTAGTAGTGAGTTTATACGAACGAGAACTTGACGTTTAAAAAGCTAAACAAAAAATAGTACGTTACTTGTTACCACCATACATTATTAAATAAATATATTACACTAGTAGTGAATTTTCTGTCCGTCAGCAGCAGCAGCAGCAGCCTCACTCGTTGTAAAGTAAACTACTGCCTATATTTATAGAGCGGCAAATTATAGCAAGTCCGATGAATATAAATAAGTATACTTTCGTCACTTCCTAGTTCCATTTTATTATATCCAATCAAACAAGCAATTTTTTTATTTAAAAAAATTATTATACTCTTTCATATGACTGCCTGTCATTCGTGCCTTTTCCCAAGTAAAACATTTATATAAGCCTGCACATTCCTATTTACGATGCGCATAAAATATAATAATACACTGTAAATACATATATTTTTTTCTGCTTCGCTTTTTACAGATATTAATGATAAATATAAAGTATGCATCTATCAATGAATCACTTTATCTTGACTATATGCATA
This sequence comes from Sinhomidia bicolor, assembly GCA_027743785.1. NCBI lineage: Eukaryota > Metazoa > Arthropoda > Collembola > Entomobryomorpha > Entomobryidae > Sinhomidia > Sinhomidia bicolor. The sequence continues at coordinate 5,309 of JAHZMT010004858.1, read as the reverse complement.
TTCTATTTCAACACTGGAACTTATATTAAAACAGCGACAAGATTCTTTTTAAAAAAATTTTTGCCTTTGAAGTTTTTTTCTTCCTGTGTGCGCTCACTACTACTTTCTGAGAGCTTGGTTTTGTAACAATTAAATAAGCAAGATAAAACCAGCAAAACATTTCTACTAAATGATGATGATAAAGAAAAGAGGAAGCTCAAGTTGAGTTGTTTTTTTTTCTTCTTGTTCATCATCTCATATTTTCTTTGCCAGCACATTACCAAAACTCATAAATAAATATTAAATGGAGAGTAGAGTGCCACACAACCGTCTCCATTGAACCAATTTCGCCATTTTACTCACATCTTTTTCTGTAAAAAAATAAGGTAGTAGTAGCAATTGAAATTTAATATTTCGGTGAAACTCCACACAGACAAAATAATGAAATGCATGAAAGAGCTGAACGGTCTATAATAATATATGCGTGTAATGTGCACATTATATAAACATATTTGCATTGACGCCACGATTAAAAATGATGACTTGACTATTCAGTGGTGGTAGGTGAATAAGTGGCCATGAAAAAGGAAATGAAACGACCTTCAGCTCAGTCAAGAGAGATAATATGAAAGAGTGGTGGTGGTGCCGTTGCGTTGTTGTTTGCTATATGGTGTGTAGTCTGTACTACTGCCACTACTACTACCACCACTTTGCTTGCTCAGTCAGTATTAAATACCTATTTCATACACCCCATTTATATTTATATGAATATATATATATATTCGCACATATATATGTATATATATATAACCATTATTGCTCCTGCAAAAAAAACAACACCAGATTTACACGCATAATAAAACCTCTCTTCTTTAGCAAAATATTATATTACAACTACAATACGTTTAGTTCATCATGCATCGCACGCACGGCAGCAGTTTGTTAGTTCCTTCTATCCTTATGGTAAAGCATGCAGCAGCAAACTTTATGGCGTATTCTTAATCATCATCATCGTTGTCGTCGTCGTCATCACGTATGCACATAGGTATATATATATATATGTACATTGTACACAATAAAAAGCAAGTCTCTCAGTTACATTCACACAAATTACTTTTACTTTTGATATTCAATTGTACAACTTTTGCTGGTATTCCAAACACTACCAAAAGTTAATACCTATTACGCACAAAAGTGCATACATACATGCATATTTCAACTAAAAAGATAATATAGAACTTTATATAAACTTGTGTGCCCACTTCTTTTCTACTACTTCTCCTTTTTTCCGTCCGCTGCTACACTACTACTACTGCTGCTGCTGCTCTATCAACTTGACTTTGTACGTGACTTAAATGGCTAATGTCTCTTTTCTTCTGTGTGCTGTGCTGACTGACACAACACTTACTGTAATAATAAAAACAGCATTTTAAGAGCAACAACACTCATCATAATCTCGGTTACGCATCTTTTTTTTGTGTACACAACGTAATCGTGGTAGTAGTAACTGTAGTGTTATTATATTACCTGTGTATGTAGTAGTACGTGTGATGATGATGCAGAGATACGATGATTGTTGGAGCATATCTCGGCAGTATCAATAATGTAGTAGTAGAAAATGGCAAAATATATTGAATAGGAAAAGGGTGTGCTTGCCATTCTTACGGCGATGCTGGCGGTATGGTTGTGCCATAACTTGATGCAATTGACAGTTTCAATGTCAAGTTGTCAACTTTGTACTCTAACTGAACAATCGTTCCTGTTTAATAGAGTTGAAAAAAAATACAACAACAGTAATCAGATTTCATTGTTGCTGCTTATTTGCTATGCATGCTGGCAAAAGAGGAAAATTCCAATGGAGGAATTCCATGTGTTGGTTTTGGTGGAGAAGGAAGGGCATCATCATACATCGTGAAGATATGTATATGAATAGTATAATAGTATTGTATTGATTTTTTTTCAGAATACATATCCATCTTATACAATGCAAAATATTACTGTATTAATGTGGTAGTTAGGTATGAACGTCCTTACAAGATTTTTTTTTGCAAAAGATAATTGAAAAGAATGGAGATGGTAAAATTGTTACATTATAGCCAAACCATGACAACCAATCCACCATTAAGCGTCAAGAAGCCAAGTCAAGTTCAATGCGAGGGTTAAATAAGCAGATATATATATATAAATATAAGTGTGTTTTCAAGCGAGAGTTCCTTTCTCAAGGACAAGTCAAGTCTTTAACAATGGAAGGTGATTTGGAAATGAGATAAAAAATGGATCCACATACTACTACTACTACAACATGATATTATAACGAATAATAATGCTAGCAAACGTGGAAACTTCTAAATTTTTGAGTAGTTGCACGTTAAACACATACACACGTATACATGTCTATATATACCTACATATATATATATGCAAAAAAATGTGAGATGTTGTTGTTGGAATAAACGTGTGAAAATGATGAAACAATTATTGCACCTGTACGGTAAATAAACTGAACTAGCTTTACATTTTTGTAAAGAAAACATAAATATTATATTATCTGGTACAACCAACATTATTTTATTACCAGCGAGTATTTGTTTTTGTACATGGTCACTTGTTAAACTCACTGGAGAGTTCTTCTCCGTTTCGCTCCTGCAGCTGTTTTGTTTAAGTAATTTGAAGACAAGTTATGACTAGTTATGGTTACTATCATTATACTTGTAGTTATTTTTAACAATGGCTGCATGTAAACAAATATTTTTACGAGAAAAAAAACCTCATCTGAGTGATTTTGCCAGAGCGTTGTAATAATCTGTCTAAAAGAATAACTGGAAATCCTTGCAAAAACCTTTTTTTTTCAACGGTTGAGAATCCTGTTATAAAAATGTATACTTTTTTAACCTTAACCTTAACAATGCAAAACCGTAACGCAACAGATTATCGTAGATTGTGTTTTTTCTTTCTTGCTTTTTTTCGTCTATTTTTAGCACACAAGGTATTATATTATGTAGCTAATTAGCGAGAAGAACCCACAGAAAATGTGATGATGATGATGATGATGATGCACCCTAGCAACCAGAAACATACATATTTGCCTACATGCACCACCTCTGTACCTAGTCTACCACCACCAGCCATATTTATAACAGTAAATTAGCATTTTATTGTGCGTTGCATGACTAGAAAATGAAACAAAAATTGTGTTAATGGTGGTAGTAATAATAACCATAATCCATAATAGTAAAATATTTAGCAGCAGCAGCAGCAGTAGCAACCCACCACAATACCATGTGCATTGCGGTAGAACAATCTTGAACAAATCTGCAAAATTTATGCATAAATTTCCTGGAGCCTGTTGCTGTTTTAGAAAAATACAGTTGAAAAAACAGCCCTGCTCTCCTCTCCGCTTTTGCTGGTGTGGTGCTGCAGCCATTAATACAACAACAATGATGATGATGATGATGCTGATGATGGTGATAATGGTAATAATAAAAAAATGGAAAGACGCCCTTGAGGATCATTATCATATCATCCTCACCATTGCACCATGCTTCGCAGGTATATGTAAATAAGGCAAGCGTTAGCAAAAATACCACTGGAACACTGTTTTTTTTGTCTTGTAAATTTTGTAGATGATGTTCATCATCATGCTAGGATGGCTATTATGCATATTATAACTGGCTGGTGTTCATATAACATCAAGAATGCAAATGCGCAACCCAAAAAATAACGGTGAATTGATAATGATAAAAGTGAACGTATTACGAAGCTACTCAACATACTTATTTTTTTGTGTTGTTCTTCCCAAAAGTCGATTTTCCCAAACATTCAGTTGTTTTATATTTTGTAGATAATAATAATAATCATATATAATATTGATGGTGATTGTTTTTCAACTTGCTGGATAATTTGTTTTTGTTGCCTTTAATATATTTTTTTTGCAAAAAAAAATTGTTTTTATCATCAATACCTCTGTTCTTCATGTAGTGGAATCATAACAATGAAACAATTGAAATTGGCAGAGCATATGTATTTTGTAATCTGCTTTTGTATCGTCTCTGAAAACCGGATTTATTTATCATTTTTTGGGTGCATTGTTTTGTTTGTGGTGGTGGCGGTGGTGGTGGTACAGTTTATCTCTTTTTTATCACAACTTCTATTGTAAGGCTACGGCTACTTAGTTTCGTTAATGGGATGAAAAGCGAATATAAAAGAAATCGTAAATTTGAGTGAAATTGATACAAATAAAATGCCCATGTACTTCAAGGGAGTCGATTAAAATATCAGCAGTTGATAAAGTAAAGACGTGTGTGCATACCTAAAAACAACAGCCTTTTTTTCTACAAAAAAAATTATGCAGCACTGCCCTTTCCTACTACAATCAAAGTTTGGTATCTCACCACTACCACCACCACCACCGTTTACCATTGAACACATTATTTATTCGTATTATTATTTTGAGCAAGATGAATGAACATCAACTAAATTTTATTGAGCATCCAAAACTGCACGAACAATCACAGGATTCACGCATTCCATAAAAATTAAAACAGGATGAGTGTCTACGTCTGCGAAAATGACTGCCAAGCAAATTAAAAGGGATTTCACTGATGAGGAGGCTGATGATACACAAGAGTGATAATATCATCCATAAAAATTAAAGTATTTGATTCTTGTTAGCATTAGTATATTATGTTGCTTTATTGTCTGTATTAAAATTATTATTGTTGGTGGGTCTGCAAAGTCAGGAAGTTGTTTCTGTTGTTGCGGTCGGTAGTTATACATGAGCAGTAACTAAAACAGAGAGTAGCCCTAACAAGTGTTAATTAGTCCACATACCGCGGCGGCATTGCTTGACCTTAACCTTGAAACATCCCAACAGAAAGAACGGTAGTGAAGAAGAAGAAGAAAAAAAATATCCGTGAGGATGTTCTGATTAACAATAATATTGTACTATGTATATATGGCATAAACTATGGGAATTGGAAGTTTTTGTCTTTAGAAATTTTTTTCTTCCTACCACATACACCAGCTCGTTTTTAGGTACATATTTGATGATGAAAAATAAGAGATTGAAAAACGGGTTGAAGGTTTTTTCCACATCTCACTTTGCCCTGAAGTGCCCTTTTTTCTATTAAAGGGATAAATCGATAGGACAGTGACCTAAGTGTAAAAATTTTCATTTTAACGAAAACAACAACAAGAAACGCGACAAATTGTGAGCAATCGGCTCAATAAATCCTGCTGCTGTTGTTGTAGTAGTGCAGTTATAATGGGATTATATGGTGCTGGTTTCTGCGTACCATTTTCTTGTTTTCATTCTCTCTCTCTCTGTGTGT